>CABHPP010146157.1:3608-35291 GCA_902168425.1 Peromyscus attwateri
ACACTGTCTGCACCCCATCCTGTCACAGGCACACTGTCTGCACCCCATCTTGTCACAGACACACTGTCTGCACCCCATCTTGTCACAGACACACTCCTGTCTGCACCCCATCTTGTCACAGGCACACTCCTGTCTGCACCCCATCTTGTCACAGAGGCAGGAACTAGAGGCCTTTTGAGGGTGCTGGGGATCCAAACTTGGATCCTAATGATGGTTCACAAGCACTTTTCCCACAGACCCGTCTCCCTAGCTTGGTTCTTCATTCTAAGACACAATCTCATTATGTTCCTTGTAAAGCCTCTCCAGATTCTGCAAAAAGTCAGTTTAAACTCCGGGCTCCCATCACTCATCCACCGCCTTCTCTTCGGGTTCTTCCCTTAGCATTGATGGAGAACGCAGGTGTTTAGATTTCCCTCTCCTCAACACTCTCAAGCTATTGAAGGCAGGCTCACACGTCTACTGTTCCATCCAAACAGGTGCCTGTGGACTCTTGTAAGCAAGCCAGCGTGAACAGCACGAAAGCCTGCAGTGTATGGCATGTCCACCTACCAGGCTCCATTGCCAACAAGCTAAGGTTGCTCAGAGATATTAATATTACTGCATTAAAAAACATAGACGTTATGATTTCATAACTTCTCACAAAATTTTAGGACAAGAAGTTATGAAATTTACTTCTACTTTTAATAAAATAATCAAATATACTACCCACTGGAATTTTCCATGTCCCTTCTACAAAGATGTTTATGTATTAGTAATCAGGATTTAATATTGGGAAAGACTGGAAAAAAAACTTTTTTATTCAGTTAAATGATGCTTCTGATTCCCTATGGCCAACCCTGCACCGGCCATCAGAAAATTCTAGCAGAAGCTTTGTTTTCAGCTTTAGTGTCTCTGAACAGTTGTAGCTATCTACGCTGCCAGCCTTCAGTGCCTTCTCGTAGACACCCAGGTTTTATTGCCCTTTACCTCAAAAAATTAAACTCATTTCTAACACAAAATCTAATTGGTCTTATAGTATAAAACCTGAACCCAGATATCGGGGTAAATGCTAAAAGATCAGAGAGACAAAGGAACAAGCCACTGCCACGTCTCACCTCTAGGACTCCTCAGCCTGAGAAGCCTCAGTTCCTGTCTCCTTGCGCCTTATATAATTTTCTCCGCCCACCATATAACTTTCTTTTTAATGCTGGGATTAAAGGCGTGTGATACCAAATACTGGGATTAAAGGTGTGTGCCACCACTGCCTGGCTCTGTTTCCTCTCCTAGACTGAGTCAATCTCATGTAGTCCAGGGTGGCTTTGAACTCACAGAGATCCAGAGGATCTCTGCTTCCTGAGTGCTAGGATTAAAGGTGTGTGCCACCATGCCTGGCCTCTATGTTTGCTCTAGTGGCTTGTTCTGCTCTCTGATCTTCAGGCAAATTTTATTAGGGTACACAATATATCACCACACTGATTTTTTTTTTTTTTTTTACTTCCTGAAAAGGATTACTAGGCTAGGAAATGACTCGGTGCATAAAAGCACTTACTATACAGGCATGAAGATTTGAGTTCAAGTCCCCAGCACTCACGTAAAAAATGGGATACTGCCAAATCCACCCCAGCACTGTGAGAGGAGGTGATAGGATTACTGGGGTTGGCGGCCATTCCAGCAGCAAGCTCAGTGAGAGACTATCATAAGGAAATAAGGTGCAGGGGATGAAGCAGGAGACTCAACACACTCCTATGTCCACCATGGTCTCATGGGTGTGTACATATAAGATTATACCATCAAATACTGCTACACTGTCAATAATTCTGTGCCCTGGACAAAGAGCTCCAAACAAAACAAGCGCTAGACACACAGTAATGTCACAAATAGCATTATACTTTAACGGTTAACCAAGAAGATACTTGATTTCAGTGTTACAATATCATATAAAGGAAATACCAACTCACCAATCTGTTTAAACTAAGTTACATATTGTCTTTTTTTCTGTGAATTTGTAGCATACCTGTGTAGGTTCAGAAGCCATACTCTTCCTTTGTTCTGTTGATTTTTCTATTGCTTCACTAAGAGACTTTGCATACTGCACCATAGCCTTCAACTGGGAATCCGTTAAAACCCATAACAAGTCATCCAGTATTAGAACTAACTTTGTTGCAATGACATTGCAGTCTTTTAACTGTAATAAAAATGATTTAGAAAATTAATCCAAGAATAAAACTTATAACACACTTACATTTATTAAAAGCATAAAGATTGTTAGTAGGATTAAATGTGGACATGGATACTGCCTCCATTTAATTAAGTATTTGAGCCTTCAAGATGGCCCAGTAGGCAAAGTCACTTGCCACCAAGCCTAATGGCCCGAGTCCAACCCTCAGGACCCCCGTAGTGGAAGGAGAGATCCAACATCCCTAAGTCACCCTCTGACCTCCACTAACAGCATGGCCTGTGTCCCCCTTCCCACGAGATAAAGAATAATGAAAATGGAACAAATATTTATTGAGTGCCTGTAAGATAGAGAGACTGTTTCCCAAAGCTAGAGATGATAGCGTTAAAAGAGACAGACAGGTTTCAGTACAAATTACACAGCATGTGTGTAATTTCTATGTACAGGTGACAGCTCCTAATCGCTTCTATTAACTGAACTCACCCTACTTGGGAAAGTGGAATTACAAGTCATCAAATACAAAAGGCCATTTCACCACAGTTCACGTTTCAGGGAGTCTCTGGGAAGCTCGGAGAAGCCTCCCTCCCTGGAGCTACCACAGCTATTCATGTTAACATGCCAGGGACACAGAGAACACAGCACGCTGCCGAGCCTGTAACCGGGCCTGTTTTTAAAGTATCATCTCCTCACTAAAGCTCATCACCAACCCCACTGCGCTCGCTCTCAAGCTCCGGTACTCTTCCTGCTAGCTTCTTCATTTATCTAAGTTATCAGCGCCATCTTTCGTTGTCTGTTTGAGGCAGGGTCTCTGTGTAACCAAAACTCTGCCTTCCGAGTGCTGGGCTAAAGGTGTGTGCCACCACGCCTGCCCCTCCAGCCAAATCTTACAAACTTACTAAAGGTTAGTGTTGGCTCTCAATAGTAAAAACCATTGCTGAGCAAAAATCAGTCAGAGAAACTTCTTCCTCCTCTTCCTCCTCCTCCTCAACTTCTTCCCTTTTTTTTGGTTGCATTTAAGGACTAAACTCAGGGTCTTATTCATGCTAATTAAGTAATCTACCACAAGTTACACTCCCAGCCTGTGAAATGAAACTCTAAGACAGTAAATATTCAACAAATATCTGAATCTTTAAAAAAAAAAAAAAATGCTGGAGAGATGGCTTAGCAGTTAAGATCACTGACTGCTCTTCCAGAGGACCCAGGTTCAATTCCCAGCACCCACATGGCAGCCCACAGCTATCTGTAACTCCAAGATCTGATACCTTCACACAGACATACATGCAGGCAAAATACTGGTGCACATAAAATAAAAATAAACCAATTATTGTAAGAAATAAATAAAAATCTATTCAGTTGTTAGGAATACTAACCTTTTAGCACTTAAATCCTCATCTATCAGACAGGAGTGCTGTAACCACACAGCTCTCCATAAACTAGACCATTATCCCAGGCTTTCTGTCTGCCGACAGCGTCTGGATCCATCCCTCACGGTGTCCGTGTGCCACCCGACCATCTCCTGTCTGCTTTATCACTAACATAGGGATCAAAACGACTGTTGTACTTACTCTTCTTTTAAGGGTGACTCTGATTTTTGACTGGTTAGTTATTAATCGAACAGGAGCACACATAATTTCAAGATGTGAACTTTGGGTGGCATCTGCTTCAATTCGAATCATCTGCCAATTTATTTCTTTAAATGTCAGAACCTAAGGAGAAAACAGAGATTAGGAGCACACACTCGTGCAAAATGAGAAAGTGTACAATTATGAAAGCAAAGAAATAATGTACCTTCTCTCTCTCTTTTTTTTTTACACATGCACGCACACACAAAAAAAATTTTAATTAAAAAGTAGGACTCATTACTTTCATAAGGTGAAAGATGTATATAGTAAAACATTAAAATACCAACATTTTATAATTAAATTATTTAGGTTAATAGAAAAGTATACTTATAAGTCCAGAAGAAAAAAAATCTACTAGAATGTGATTCTGGGCAACCAAAATTTAACTATTTTATTTTGGGGTGTGTGTGTGTGTACACGTGCATATGGTGATAATTCATTTGTACTGAAATGTGATTTTATTTGTATGTTAATAAATAAAGTTGCCTGGGGGTCAGAGCTAATAACAAGCCATAGCAGAAGCCGGGCGGTGGTGGTGCACACCTTTAATCCTGATCACATGACAGGCAGATCTCTGTGTGTTCAAGGATACAGCCAGCATGGAGACACATGCCTTTAATCTCAATACCAACCATAGAAACGTAGACGTCTGTATAGACAGGCAGTGACGAGGAGGTCATGTGGTTGGGTTTATAACCAATGAGAAGGCAGAACAGAAAGTCAATAAAAGGACAGACACACAGGAAGTAGGTCTCTTTCTGAAGGGAAGGACGGCAGCAGCAGGAAGGATAAGAAGGCGGTTTTAAGTCTCAGCTCTTAGCTACTGCTCTGACCTCTTGGGCTTTTAACTCTGCATTTGGCTCTGTGTTTCTTATTTAATAAGACTGTTACATCTACAACGTGCATGTATACCTAAGTACATGTACGTGTACCATATGTGCATGTGCCTGTAGAAGCCAGAAAAGGGAGTCAGATCCCACTGGCACTGGAGTCACAGGTGGCTGTGAGTCTGCCAGTTAAGGTCCTGGGAACCAAACTCAGGTCTTCTGCAATAGCATCAAGTACTAGCTGCTGAGCCGTCCCTCTGGCTGTTTTTTAAATTGATTTTGTGTGCATGTGTGTTTATGTGTACATATGTGTGGGCACCCATGTGCCTCAGCAGGAGCCAGTTCTCTCCTTTGGGTCCCAGGGATGTTATTTAGGTCATCAGGATCGGCAGCAAATACCTTTAACCACTGAGCCATCTTGCTGGCTGCTGGTGCAATTTTAAATATCTCTGTTTATTTATCAACAACTAAAATGCTTTTTAGTACAAAAAGCCTTTTACCTCTCCTCTTTGTGGATCCTGGATCCGAGTAAACCTCAAGTCTGCATGTTCCCAGTGAGCATTGACACTATAGATTCGGAGCTGAGACAGTTCGAAGGAGGCATTGAAAGCTTTTGCTCCAATTCTGATGACAATAGAATTCACAGAAACAGTAATTCCCTCCACAACTTTTTCAGCAAAGCCATATTCACTGGAAAAACAAAGCAAAACAAAAACAAGATAAAGGAAAAATAAAGTCATTAAAAATCACTGCTAGGGGCTGGGGAGATGGCCCTGTCAGTAAGGTGATGGCCATGTAAGCCCAAGAGCCTGGGCTCAGTTCCCAGAAGCCAAGGAAAAAGCCGGGTGTGGTACCATGTGCTTGCAGCCCCAGCACTGGTGAGACAGGTTCGTCCCTCTGGCCTGCTGTCCTGCCAGCATAGCCTACTTGGAGAGCACTAGACCAATGAGAGACACTGTAGTGCGTAGCCATTCCAGCTTTGATCTGAAAGTTCCAACCCCCACTGAGGCTTTGGTAACTGTCACGCCTACAAGGCGGGGCCGAGAGAGGACCCCTGAAGACCCAAGATCCAGATGCGTAGACTCTCTTGGTTCCTGGACCCTGGATGCTGGAGCTAGACCAAGCAGAGTTCTCCAGAGAACACCGCCAGACTGCGCCACACCTTTCCCAGACCCTATCCCTTCACTTGTGAGTTACCCCACAAAATAAACCTCCCTTTTAACTACCAAAAAAAAAAAAAAAAAAAAAAATGAAAACATGGATGAATGTTTGCTGCTGCTCTAGAGGCCCAGAAGCCAGGAAGGGTGGCTTACACCCTCTTCCTGCTTAAGTGAGAAGGTACCCATACATGTGTGCACAAACATGCAGATATGCATGCATATACATAAATAGAAAATCTTTAAAAAATGAATAAAAACACCTTTGAAATGCCAAAAAAAAATCACTGCTAATAGTCTTACATAAGTCTATATATACAATGCCCTAATATCTAACTCACATTTCCAAAGTAAAAAATGCAAAAAAAAAAAATCAGTCTTACTATACGTTTTCCTACTTTTCTTTCCCTCTTACAATAATATTAAAAGTATTTCTAACTTTTCCCCAACTCTTTCTGACTCTAACCAATCTAAAAACCAACTACTCTACATAAATTTTAATCCATACTATGAAATCTCAAAAGTCTCTAGATAGAGGAGCAATTATAAAGTTAACATGACAGCCACCTTCCCTGTCACTGTTACTTGTGGTCCAAATCTAAGCTCTACAGCCAATGAACATGACGGCTCTCTGTCATCTCAGTACAGAACAGATGACATCATACTAACACATAGATCAGCCTAAGCTGGTTCGCTCCTTCCGATGTGCATCTCCAGAGCCCCGAGCAGATGTGCTGAGCTACCCCACCAGCTCCTAAATAATATTTTTAAGATGTATTTTTATTTTATGCATATGAGTATTTGGCCTGCATGTATGTAAGTACACAGAGGCCAGAAGAGGATGTTGGAGCAGGAATTTCAGAAGGTTGTGCACAGCCATGTGGGTGCTGGCAACCAAATCTGGATCCTCTGCAAGGGCAGCAAGTACACCTAACTCCTAAGCTACCTCTCCAGCCCCAAAACAAGTAATTCTTAAAAATCCATTTCAGTCGGCAGTAGTGGCACACGCCTTTAATTTCAGCACTTGGAGGCAGAGCCAGGCCAATCTCTGTGAGTTCAAGGCCAGCCCTTGGTCTACAGAGCGAGCTCCAGGACAGGCACCAAAACTACACAGAGAAACCCTATCTTGAAAAACCAAAAAAAAAAAAAAAAACCATTTCAACAAAGCTTACGTTACAGTTCAATCGTAAGTTACTTTTTTTTTTTTTTTTTTTTTTTTTTTGGTTTTTCAAGACAGGGTTTCTCTGTGTAGCTTTGCGCCTTTCCTGGAACTCACTCTGTAGACCAGGATGGCCTCAAACTCACAGAGATCTACCTGCCTCTACCTCCCACATCATTTAGGAATGACAAGAGTTCATTGATGCATAGGAAATGAAGTGCAGAGAAATATTAATGTTTCAAGACTCCTAGTGGTTGCCTGAAATCACAGATATTACCGAATTTTCCTATACACATATACCAATAGTGGAGTTTAATTTATAAGTTAGACACAAGAGGTTAACAGTAACTAATAATAAAAGAGCAATTATAACAATACATGGTAATAAAAGTTATGAGAATATAGACATTCTTAAGATAACTTTGTTTTTGAAACAGGATCTCAAATAAGTAGCCAAGGATGACCTTGAACGCCTATCCTTCTGCCTCTGGTTCCTGAGGGCTGGGATTCCAGTCATACGTAACCACATTTGTTGTATGTAATGCTGCATAAGTCCAGGGCCTTGGACATGCTAAGTAAATACTCTTATCTACTGAGCTACATTACATCCCCAGCTCAAAATATCTTACGCTAAACACAACCTTCTTGGGATAATATAAAGAAATATAGGCCTATGTGATAAGATTAAGTAAAGCAAACAGCTTACATACTGTGATTTTTGTGTGTTCCTATGCACAAGTTACTTGAAAACAAAGCACCGATACATGACAGCTGACCGATAACCCAGGCAGCTGCTGACTGACTAACTCCCTATACAGCATGAACACACTGGACTAAAGAAAGATTCACATCTCCAGCTAAATCTCAATCTTTCATGACACTCATAATGGCAGACATTTTCAAACTTATGAATTGTTTAGTTCCAGAATTTTCCATCTAGTATTTTTAGAATGTCACTAGTCACAGTTAAATGAATACATGGAAAGTGAATCCGCAGTTAACTACAGTAATAAAAAATTAAGAGAGTATCTGATTTATAGAATGTTAAGCTCTTCTGCACTGCCTTTGGCTACTCATTACTATTTAACAATATGATAATCAAGAGAAATGATGAAATTTAAAAATAATCTGCTACTAACTAAATGTGGAGACTGTCTCATAAAGAGGTAGCTTAAGCAGAGGGTATCTGAGGTGAAAGGATTTTATCTTCCTGTTCTGCTGCTGCAGATAAGAGAACCACCGCCATAGAAAGGAACACCCTGTGGTAGCCACATAGAGCAGAGGACATGGCTCACCTCTGTCCTGAAGCAGTTGCAATCGGTGATGGACCGTTAGGGGCTCGTGGCTCTTCACACGCACTCATTTCCATTACGACTTTATCTAGAGACTAATAAAAAATTAAATAATTAGAGATCTGTGTGCACTGTGAAAGTATGAAGTGTATTTTCTTTCGTTTATTTAGGGCCAAAGTAAACAGTTGTAAAAATGCTAAAAGGGAAGAAAGCATTCAGTCCTCCATGAGGCACTGATATCCTGGTGGAAAAAGTTACATACGCATTCTATGAGTCTGGGGGAGGAAATACAGAAGCAGCCATTAACTGATGAGGTCACCAGATTTAATGGCAGCATAAATTGTAATCCCATTTGTATCCTCACATTACTGATAAATTATATATTAATGAAAGGGACTAAACTACATCTAGAAGTCTTTTCTTGAAACCTGAGACATAAGATATAAACTAAGCAAATTATGAAATGAGCAAGGCAAACACTCCCATAAGAAGAAAACTATCTTTTCCAGATATTTTTTTTCTTGAGGATAGATCTAATGCTTTTAATAACGAGTGCATCTACAAATCCAGACTTCCTCATTCTACCTTTTAAATATAGCATTTATCACTATCTAAAAATCATCTTATTTTATTGTGTATTTGTTCAGTCAACCTCTGTTAAAATATAAATTTCTTCTGCTCAAAAAACAGGTGATTTCAGCTGGACAGTGGTAGTGCACGCCTTTAATCCCAGCACTCAGGAGGCAGAGGCAAGTGGATTTGTGAGTTCAAGGCCAGCCTGGTCTACAGAGTGAGTTCCAGGACAGCCAGAGCTACACAGAGAAAATCTTATCTCGAAAAACCACAGAGAGAGAGAGAGAGAGAGAGAGAGAGAGAGAGAGAGAGAGAGAGAGAAACAGGTAATTTCATAAAGAATATTTATAGAATAAGGCTAGGCTAGTGGTAGGAATTAACATGTCCAAGTACATAGATTCATTCTGGAACACCACCTCAAAATCTGGAATGAATGAGTGAATCAGTAAAGAAGACTCTGTTAAAGACACGTGCTGCTAAGGGGGACACCTGGGTTTCCATGCTGGAACACATGGCGGAAGGAGAGAACCAACTCCTGCAAGTTGCCCTTCACTCTCACATGCCGGCCATGGCATGCACACATGAACACACAAATAATAAAGTGAAACTTAGATGACTCACTGCAATGAACACTGGCTGGTAAAGCTGACTGGACAAAAGGGTTACTATGTGACACACCGCAGCTCCAACACCATGAGGACGAATGAAGAGGTGCTGGAGAGGCGGGAAAGATGGAGGCCAAGGGTTTGCTTTGCTTTGTTTTGTTCTTGTTTGCTTGTTTTGATTTGTTTTAACTTTCTTTTTTTTTTGGGGGGGGGGGGGACCCTGCAAGGGTTAGGGGAAGATATTGGGGGGAACGGAGCTGAGTGGAATTAGGGAGCATGATGTGAAATTCCCAAAGAATCAATAAAGAAAGGGGTTAAGTGATCTATCTTACTCAATTTTCTTTACATTGCAGAACACGTGACCAAACTTCCCAAGGAGAGCAAAAACACAGAAAGCCTGCGTCAAAAGTTATTGAAGTAATTCTATAATATGTCAGAGAAGAATGAAAATATGCAATACGCCAACCAGATACAATGTCCTAGAAATAAAACCTTTAAAATCCCTCTTAAAGTTCAAGCTTCTCATACAACAGCTGAAAAAACTAAGCCCAATAAAAATAAAGCAAAAGCTAATAGATGGAAAGTCCAAGAAACAAAATATTAATATTTAGAGAACAGTTGCTTTACACATGTAAATGCTTATTTTTGAAACAGTTTCACTACTCACCAAACAGATGGGATGTGTTTTCAGTTTTGTCCATGGAATCTACAAATAAAATATTTTCTTTAAAATGAATTATTAAAAACTATATGAAATACTAACCAACAGACATCTCTGTATATAGAAGATAGGCAGCAACTTACAATATACATCTCTCCCAGACTGCAAATTACTCATACTATTGAAATCAGGGTATCTATGTTATAGGAGAAAATCATTGAAATTATCTAAATAAGATAATTTACGTGTTTTTAACAGTCCTTAAAATACATTTTAATTACATAATTTAAGAATTCTCAACAAAGCATAATTAATTTTCTGTGTATCAATTTGTTTGACTTTAGAATTCCAACAGTATTTTTGCAGCTATTCAAATAAATCCAAATCATTGATGAAAATGCCAGCTACAACAAAGAGACAATGTTCAAATATCCCCAGTCATATCTTGGTTAATATTTGGGTCATAGACCCAAAGTAATGATGAATACCAAAGGATACAGAATGCTTTTCCAAAGGAAACGCAAGTTTTACTTTTATAAAAAAACATTAGCACACACTGTCTCTCCCGAGCCAGCTCTCAATCTAAGCCGGGCCTCTAACAGCACGAAATTGGATGAACTGACATAAGATTAGACACAAATGTCAGTAGAAATAACAAGAACAATGTTAACAATAATAAAGTAAATAGAAATCCTTAAATTTCTCCAAATTACCAAGAAACACATGAAAGCAGATAAAACTCTAAACCAGCATGATAGCATGATGTCTACAGTAACAAATGACAATTCTTACATTTAAAATAAAGCATATAAATTTAAATCATTTCAATTGATAAGAAATCCTAAGGGGGGGGGGAATTATCATTGAATATATGCCAAAGTGAAGTAGTTAATTTATAACCAAGTAATTGTAGCAAACTACCAATAAAATTGTTTTAAACAAAAACGTAACTGTTATTGGTATGACCTCAATTGCTCTCATAAGGGATGACCAATCATCTATGCAGCTAGTTTCTGTGCAAGCTGTAGGAATAAAACGCTTCTTTATGGAACAACCTAAAGCTGAGTACTTATGTTAAAGGCTAGAGAGGACCAGAAGCTGACACCACCCCAGTCTTACCCTGATGGACGCTTTGTTACAGAACACTCTGTTGATAGCCAGCCAAGTGGGCAAATCCAGCATGTTCTGGAGCACCTCCTCATCCAGCTCCAGGTTCTTCAGCTCGCCTTCTCCTTTCAGGGTGCTTAGATTTATTTTGTCAGGAGATAAGTTTTTGGTAAATCTGAAAGAGAACACAGTTACATTTATTTTAGTGTTAGTTAATGTGCCCCAGAGTCATCCCAGCAAAAATAGAGTATTAAAAATGTAATAGCAACACTAAACACCAGAAGATCACAGGGATGGGATTTTTTTTTTTTTTAATCTGTGTCCACTGTCTTTCATTGTTGCTTGATCTCTCACAGCCAAAGCTCTCTAATATTAAGGCTACAACTTAGGGACACAGAGGTGAATGTCATATTCCCATAAACAGCTGAAGGCGGGCGGGTTCTTACCACCTGTCAAACTGGATGAAAATGTAGGAAGGATACACCACCGTTTTCCAGGCACTATGGTCTTGACCCATTCCCTAGCACATTTTGTTCACTGTAGACTCCATCACAGAGGAGAGACAACACTGTGCTGTTAACCAAGGTACAGGAAGTCAAGGGAATTGAGGGGCCCCTCTAACAGCAGCTCACATGGCAGCAGATATCAGTTCTCATCTGAAGAACGATGCTCGACGGTCATAATGAGGATCACCTGGCTACTCCCAGCATTAGAAACCGACCCAAATTACTTCAGAAATACATTCTGGCACATACATGGTGTTTTTAAAGTTTCTGAGGAAGGAAATCACACAGCTCTACTTAAAGGTTGGCTTTGGTGTCCTCTGGGTAACTCTCTAAAAATCAGTTATTCTGAACTCTGAGGTAACTCTAGAAGCGCCCCTTGTCCTTTCTATAGGTTTAGCTACAGGAATTCGGAAACTGAAATGTAAAGTACTTAGTGACTTCTGGAAATCATAAGGACAGTGAACCTTTAACTGTAGTTGGACGCTCCACCATCTTTTTCTAAGAAGCATTCTTTAAAAGATTTTCACGTATTAAGGGCTGGGGATGTAGCTCAATGGTCATGTTTGTCTACCATGTGTTGGATTTGTCCACACGGCTCTGCAATCAAGTTTCTGTACTGACGCTTCTATTAGGGGATATCTGTGGAAGACCTTTCCTATTTCCATTTTTAATTTTATCTCTGCTTTTTAACATACTGCTTGAGATAATTCAACAAAGCATTTAACGGGTATTTTTTAATTAGAAACAAGTTAACGTAACAGTGAATGTGTTATAAGAGTTTTCCCAGGAGGGGAGAGACAGGAGCGACGGCTCGGTGTCTAAGAACACTTGCTGCTCTATCAGGGGGAGTGGAGTTCAGATCCCAGCACCTACAACAGGCAGCTCACGAAGAGCTGTGGCTCTAGCTCCAGAAATCCAACACCTTCTGCTGGCCTCCATGAGCGCGCGCACACACACACACACGCACGCACATGCATTCACACAAACACATTTCACATATATACATGTACAAACATAAATTAAATAAAGCCTTTTAAAGAAATACTGACTGATGGATTGATTGTGTGTGTGAGTGTGTGTGTGCATGTGTAAGTGCTCAAAAAAGGACATCAGATAGATCCCTTCTAGCTGGAGTTACAGACAGTTGTGAGCTGCCTGATGTGGGTGCTAGAAACTGCACTAGTGTCTTTAGGAAGAGCATCAAGCGCTCTTAACAGCTAAGCCATAGCTCTCTAGAGCAGTGGTTCTCAATCTTCCTAATGCCGTGACCCTTTGATACAGATCCTCCTGTTGTGGTGACCCCAAGCATCACATTATTTTCATTGCTACTTCATAGCTGTAATTTTTCTATCATTGAGTCATAATGTAAATATCTGATATATAAGATATTTGATAGGCAACCTCCAAAGGGGTCAAGACATACAGGTTGAGAACCACTGCTCTAGACCCTAAAATAAAATCCTTTTAAAAGATTTACCCTGTGTGCCAGACAGAATGAGAAACTTGAACTTACATGCTTGATATCATAAACAATAACAGTAAACTACAAATGTATTTTCCAGTACTTTCAGATACATTACTCAAACCTGAAAACAACCCCGTCTCTCAACTGAAAATTTCTAATTTTACCTGGCCACTCTTTATAAGTGCATTACTAGGCCTGCAGGAAGGCTCCGTAGCTACGGGCACTTACCACCAAGCCTGATGACCTGAGTTCAAGCACTGGACCCACACAGAGGGCAAGAGAGGACTCCTCTACATTGTCCTCTGACTTTCACATGCACACGCTCAGTGGCACGAGTGTGCCTCTCACCCATACACACCCATCATACACAACAGGAATAAGTAAGAGCTTTTTAAAGCCCTGTGACCGTGGAGAACCAGAATGATACAGTTGAGAGCAAAATTACCTTGGGCTCTCTAAGCCCCTAAATACCCATTCCCTGCCCACCTCTGTGTTTCACTTGACACCCCGTAACTATTGGGTAAATCCATGGGAATGGACAGAGACCACTCAGTTTCACCAACCAACGACTAAGCATGTCATCAGACATCATCTGGAGCCCAGAGCAGCGATTTCCTCCACTGTGCTGTAACCTGCCTACCTAGGGTCTCCACCAATGTATTGGATGTGACTAGTTTATGATTTTATTTGCTTTTTTACTATAAAAGCTTCATGAAACTGTTACCACATTGGAACATGGTATTTGGGGTGCTCTGAATCTGTGTTCCTGGGCCATGGACCTGTGGGTTTTTTTGTCAGCACCAGGAGGTCAAAGTTCATGGAGACCAAAATCACTAATCGCTATTATAAAAGTGTTACATTCCACATTCAGAATTTAGCATTTAATCTCAAGAACAACCAGGAATTGGTGAATAATTACATGAGAAAGGAAACTTGCTTGTTAAACACATTTAAGTGCATCTCATCCTTTAGATGCTTTGCCAGACTGACCAACAACAGCTTCTGAGAACACCATTCTTCTTTCTTTTGTTTTTTACTCATTCATTCATTTGTTTATTTTGGTTTTTCAGGGCAGAGTTTTTCTGTGTAGCTCTGTCTGTCCTGAAACTCACTCTGTAGAGCATGCTGGCTTCGAACTCACAGAGATCCACCTGATTCTTCTCCGAGTGCTGAAATGAAAGATGATTAAAGGCCTATGCCACCGCCACCTGGCTACCATTCTTCTTTCCATATCCGCCATCTCAAAGCTCCAGAATGCCTACCTCTTCCTCTACCAAGCAAACTCCTACTTCTTTTATGGTGTAGTGCTGTGGTCTGGATGATAGATGCTCCCCAAAGAACCCTGTGCATAAAGGCTTGGTGTGATACTGAGACATTAAAGAGGTGGGGCCTACTCTGGGCGGTGGTGGCACATGCCTTTAATCACCTTTAATCCTAGCATCAGGAGGCAGAGGCAGGTGGATCTCTGAGTTGAGGCCAGCCTGGTCTAGAGTGAGATTCAGGGCAGGCACCAAAACTACACAGAGAAACCCTGTCTTGAAAACAACAAACAACAACAAAAGAGGTGGGGCCCGATGACTTATCTTTATCACACACACACACACACACACACACACACACACACACACACACGCCTGCAAATGTCACAATGGATAGCTAACAACAGGATAACCTGACAACTGGGCCCTCACTTTGCATCTGTCTCTTTGTCTTAAATTTCAGATGAGATTCCTGCTCAAATCTGCACAAAGCCAACTAACCATTTAAGGAGTATCTGCATAAAAACTGGAATCCAGGGTTGGTTAGCCCTAAATACACTTATCCTAACTCAACTCCCTTCCAGATTAAGGGCACCAAGATAAAAGTAAAGTATTTCCAAGATTTGCAAGGACATCCAAAGGTTAGTTTTTACCCAGGTTCCACCTGTCCTGGAGCAGCATCTAGAAGCTTCTGGTCTTTGCTCGTAACTTGTAGTCACCTTAGAACTCTGGGACAGATTTTTATGCAGATCACTTCATGGTGAGACTGCCTCTCTCCCCAACCCTCAACCCCCAGTCCATCCCACAAAATGGGGGTAACCACTCTCTACTGACTTCTCTAAAACCTAGAAAATCCAGAACTGAGACGAGGACCAGCCAGAGCACAGTATGACAGACTCCTTAATTCCCGCCTCCCTCTCACCCCTGAGCTACTGTTTCTTCCTGCTGAATGCTTGATCTTGTCTTTATGTTATGGTCACACAGGTTCTATTCCTGCCCCACCTTTCCGCCACTTGCTGTCCCTTAAATTCAGGAGTGATGGTTAAGTCAGGCCTCTGACCGATGACTCCTGTGACTGGTTCTTAGGTCCTTAGGGCTCTGGTCCCCCTGTCTTGTTCTCACTCCCACTCTCTCTGACTCCTAGAGTTCAAGATATAATCACTTGTTTGTTCCCAGTGTATTCTCCAGCCATTGCTATCTGCCATTTGCACCTGGTGATGCAGCCAGGGATCACTCCTGAGCCACTTGGACCCTGAGCCCTCAAAACTGTGAGCTAAATACTTCCCACATAGCCTGTGTCAGGTTCTCTGATACAGTGACAGACTATGCAAGTCAAATGGAACTAAGAAACACTCCCGGGCTTCTCCAAGTAGGCAGCCATTCTTTTCTGCATATTTCCGGATTGTTTGCACTGTAACAATGGCAGGCTCTTATCAGAAGTTGACGCTTCCGTCATGGACTATTTTGAAGAGCTTTATAGACTTCATCTGAGCTAATAACTCTCTGAAGTGTGTATAATTATAGCCTTCATCCTAAAAGTGGAGAAACTAGCCTGGCAAGATGGAGCAGCAGGTGGGGGCATCTGGCGTCAAGCCTGAGAACCCACGTGGTGGAAGATGAGAACCAAATTCTACAAGTTGTCCTCTCGCTTCCACACTCACTCTATAACATATACACATGCATACACACAATAAATAAGTAAATAAGTAAATGTAATTTTAAATTTTTAAGTGGTGAAACTGAGTCATTAAGATGTTAAATAATGGGCTGGAGAGATGGCTTGGTGTTACTCTTCAGAGAACCCTGGTTCAATTCCCAGCATCCACATAGCAATTCACAACAAGTTCCAGGAGATCCAGTGCCCTCTTCCAGCCTCACTGGGCACCAGGCATGCACATGGCATGTACACAGACACACATAAAGGCAAAAACCCATACATACAAAATAATGAAAATTTTTTTTAATTTTAAAAATGTTAAATAACATGCTCACAGACATACAAAGGCTAGAGTCAAGAACTGAACACAGGCAATCTGGTTCCTGAGCTTTACCAATTGATGATAAAGAAGCCAGAAATACACATGGGGGAAAAAGACAGCATTGTCAACAAAGGATGCCAGTCAAACTGGATGTCTGCGTGTAGAGAAGCAAAAATAGAGCCATACTTATCGCCCTGCACAAGACTCAACTCCAAATGGATCAAAGACCTCAACAGAAAACCAGAAACTCTGAACCTGCTGTTAGTTCTCCTGGTTGTGTTTACAAAGTTGAGTGAGGAAATGTCGGTTCTTGAGGGGACCAGAAAGTCAACAGAGAGCTCTGCATCCTAGAGACAGTAGAAAATGTCAGTTCTTGAGGGGGACCAGAAAGTCAACAGAGAGTTCTGCATCCTAGAGACAGCAGGAAATGTCGGTTCTTGAGGGGACCAGAAAGTCAACAGAGAGCTCAGCATCCTAGAGACAGCAGGAAATGTCAGTTCTTGAGGGGGACCAGAAAACCAACAGAGAGCTCTGCATCCTAGAGATAGTAGGAAAAGGCACTTGGCTTCCACACTTGAAGAGGTCTTTTTCTACACTCTGGAACACAAAAATGTTTCCCCTTATACATGACGAGCAAATACTTCCAAGAAATAGTTTCCTATCATTTATTTTATGATGCACTGTTCTAGACGATGATACATTCTCAATCTATAAAACTACCAAACTTAATTTTTTTTGAGACTGTCTCATGTAGCCCAGGCTGGTCTCAAACCTGCTATGTAGCTAAGCATGACCTTAATTCTGATCCTCCTGAATGCCAGGATTACAGGCAAGCATTTGCATGTCTAGTTTACATGACACGGGATCTAGGGCTTTGCACATGCTAGGCAAGCACTAGACCAATAGACCAACTGAGCTACACACTCAGGCCCATGTCGTTAAATTTTTCATATGCTTCACTTTCAGAGTTTATCACCAACTGGCCTACGGCACATTTGATATAAGAGAAATATTTTGTATATGGGGTTACCAGGCACATTTAGATATTTACTTTCTATTCATTTTTTTTTATCAGGCAAAACTGTTTATCTCTGGAAATAATTTTAAGTGTAGTTTGCTGGGTTTTTTGTTTTGTTTTATTATTTTCTATGCATATTTTATCTGCATGTATGGGCACCATGTGTTTGCCTGGTGTTCAAGGAGACCCGAAGAGGCTGTCAGATCCCCTGGAACTGGAGTTACAGATGGTTGTGAGCCACTATGTGGGTGTTGGGAATCAAACCCAGGTCCTCTGGAAGAGCAGCCAGTGATCTTAACTACTGAGCCATCTTGCTAGCTCCAGAAAAATCATTTTGTGTGTGTGTGTGTGTCTGTGTGTGTGTGTGTGTCTGTGTGTGCATGAGTTTATATGTACCATGTATATGCAGGTGCCTGGAAGAGTTATAGGTGGGTGTGAGCCTCCTGATGTGGATTCTGAGAACTGATCCTGGTCCTACATAAGAATAGTAAACCCCACCCCCTTTTTATTGAGCCCTCATACAGCTCTGACTGGCCTGGAACTCACTATGTAGATCAGCACCTGAACAACTCATGAACACACATGAAAACTAACACCCTAGAGTTGGGAGGGGTGCGTTAGGCTTAGTTCTTCATTTTTATACTTCTCAGTATGTGTAAGTGCTCTGGAAGGAGTATTTACAACTTTCATAAAGACAAAACTTCAACAAAACACAAAAGGAAAAGCCTGACAAAAGTGGAAGATAGAAAGGATCAAAATATACGTAATTCACAGCAAATTGTTTTCAATTTGGTTCATAGTAATTTGGTTCTGCAAGGAGCCTGGGCCCGAAGATGAGACACAAAGAGGTCTGAATCCCAGTTCCGCCACAACTGTGTCACCTCTCAGATGCTCCATTTGCTCATCTGTAGAATGGAAAATATACTAAACTGATCTTAAAGGTGGGCGCTAAATAAATCATCTGGTACTAGCCAGGCATCGTTAAGAAGCCTTCTCTTCCGTCCGCCTTCTACTGAGCGATGACTGTTATGGCTGCCATCTGAACTGGAGAATGTCAGAATTCCCAAAAGGGCTTGAAAATTGTTGCACTCTGAAGCTAATATTGCTCGTTCTTTAAACTATTTTCAATATATGGAGACTTACAGGCAACTGTCACATTCAGTTACACAGCAGCTGGTTTCTTATACTAATAGTCATTGTATAGTCTAAGCTAGATATTTTCTATTATCCATACATTTGGCTTATTTTAGATAAATTTCACTTACTCACAAATGCTTACCAATCACTTAATATCATGCTACAGGAAAATGGTCTTTCAGTCATATTTATGTGAGACTCAAAGAGGAAATGTAGAACTTCATTAAGTGTATATTGCATGCTTTCCCCATGTGCATAGGGGAAACACTAGAATAAAGTACTACCGTAGGGAAGAGTGATGTGGCCGCCTGTATTTTTCTAAGTGTTGCTGCAGAGTCTCTTTCCTACGTTTCCTTTGGGAGTTCCCTGACAGTGTAGTAATTCTCATGAACATTATCAATGAAAGGGGCATAGTACTGGACTTGGTTCTAAATAGAATACATTATAATCTGAAATCAGGTCAATTATGTCAGCTTAGTGAATAATCACTAAATATTTGCAAAGGTACATAACTATTTTAAAGCTAAAGTGTCAAGGGGGAGGGGAAGAAACCTAGCCCAATGACTTACACTTGTGAATATTTATTTGGGAGACAGAAAGAGAGAGAAGAATGGAACTGTGAAAACCTGAGGAGTACATTAACAGGAACTCAAAGGGTAATACAGAGGAAAACTCCCTCGCTCAAATATGTCAAAGGGGAATAGCCCCAGAGAAGGGAGATCGGCAAAACTCTTATTCATTTCCTGTTCTCTCTCTCTCTCTCTCTCTCTCTCTCTCTCTCTCTCTCTCTCTCTCTCTCCAGTGTTGGGAAGATAACCCAGCGCCTCACCTATGCTAGATGAGTGCTCTAACCACTATCTCTAGCCCCAATAATTCCTTAGAAAACTCAAAATACAGAGTAAAATTTCAACATTATGGCATGCAAAGTGGCTTATTTTAAAATGATATGGCCAGGATGAAGAGATGGCTCAGTGGTTAAGAGCACTGGCTGCTCTTGCAGAGGACCCAGGTTCAATTCCCACGTGACAGTTCAAACCGTCTATAACTCCAGCTCTGGGGGATCCAACTCCTTCTTCTGGCTTCCACGGGCACCAGGAACATTTGTGGGCATGTGGTACACAGACATATACACAAGCAAAACAGCCATACATGTAAAACAAAAAATTTTTTAATTAATAAAAATAGAGACAGGGAGATAAGTGGGATTGGAATGTATGATGTGAAATCCACAAAGAATCAATAAAAGTAAAAAAATAAATAAATAAAAATAGATACAAACAAAATAGAAGTATATGGTAGGTAAGATAGCTCAGAGGGTAACAGCCTTGCTGCCAAGCCAGACAGCACCTGAACCCCACTTGTTCAGAGAACCAACTCCCACACGTTGTCCTCTAACCTGCACACACACACACACACACACACACACACACACACACACACACGAAAGTATTAAAGTGTACATGAGTTGTGTTCCGCCACTGTAACAGACAAATGTTAATGTGAATGTGTGTATTTTCTTGGCTATCACAATTTTTTAAACATTTATTTATTTTTTAAGTGCATGAGTGTTTTGCGAGCAGGACTATCTGTGTACCACATGAGTGCCTGGTGCTTGTTAAGAGAGAAGAGGGCGTTGGGTCCCCTGGAACTCCGTAGTTGCAGATGGGTGTGAGCCACCACGTGGGTGCTGGGAATTGAACCTGGGTCCCCTGCAAGAGCAAGGAGTGCTTTGAACCGCTGAGCCACCTCTCTAGCCTGTCTATCGTGTTTTTAACGCAGTAAACTTTAAAAATACTTACAAACAAAAATAGCTTCTATTTTTAACAAGCATCTTCTTTAATCACACCTAATATATGAAAACAAATTTACTAGCTTCTTAGTATAACAAAATATGCAATCTTCAGCAATAAAATTTACAAACGAATGTTGTGTGGTATTTTGATCATGTTCTGATAATAAGGCGTGCTTGGAGTCAGAGGGCAGAGCTAGCCACTAGGTCACCAAAATTAACCACAGAAATTTTGGAGGACTCAGGACAGATAGGAGAGGAAGTAGTAAGGCAGGGCCGAGAGAAGATCTCAGTCCTTTTGGATGGAGGAATGGAAGAGGTAGGAGTCACTGGTGGCTGCTCTGCTGCTTCTCTGATCTTTAAGGTTCCTACCCTGATATCTGACTCCCGATTTTTTATTGATAAAGATTAACTAGATTAATGCTTCATCTGGCATCCAATTTTTGCGGCACAAACTTACAATAGCCGCTTGCCCACTGGAGCTGCACATGGGAGCTGCACCTGCCAAAGTCACCAGCTGGCTTTTCCATTTCTTCCCCAAGCCCTTTGAGCGAGTCTGGGATTTTCCTGTTGCAGCCTCTCTACAGCAGTCTCCACAAGCCCCCAAACTCCACAAGCGCCTGGGCTCACCCCTGGCAGAGTTAGCCCCTCACCACCGGCCAGCTCTGCCCTTGGACAGCTCTGTGCTCTCACTTCCCACCTGTCAATGCACTGCTGGTACACGTTCCCGTGTCCACCTTTCAGACAGCTGGCTTTTGGCTTCTTTTTCTCATGGGGTGTGGGCTTCCCCAGACCCCCTCCTCAGACTGCTGCCACACTAGGGTAGACGCCTCAACACCCACTTGGGTAACTGCCACACACTCTCAGCTCACAACTACGTGCTATCAGCTAGGCAGAGCACTGCCTGTGTTCTCTGCCCAGACATGCTAGGCAGCAACAGCCAGCCTTACACTTCACTGTCATCAGCAGCAGACCTGATGAGACACCTAGGAATTCTTAAAGCAGGGAATTAGCTACAGAGAGAGAGAGAAGAGGGTTTTTCCTCCTTGTTAAAAATGGGAAACATTACGAGGCACAGAGTTAGGTTTCTGTATAGTTCCATAATGGATGGTTTGAAAATGGAACAATTATATGAAGGGATAATCAACTTAGCTGGGATTGGCATAATGTCAATTATCATTTTGGTAATTCTTGTTTTATCCCTAAAAAGGTTGTTTGATATCAGTGCCAAATATAAAAAATTGACTGATAAGATAAAATCCTTAGAAAGACAGACTAATGGAACTAAGAAAAATATTCACACACACAGAAGTTTAGAAAAGTTACCACACCATTGCATTATGAAACTGAAGAGGACCAACCCAAACTTAATTTATCCAGTTACCATTCAAGAAGGACCACCAGATGATAGGCATCCCCAAGGTTATTCAGAAGTTAACTGGGATCCTTATTACAGGTATACCACACAATCCTACAGGGCAAGCAGTTATAGAAAAATCTAATCGAAGTTATAGAAAAATCTAATCACACTCTAAAAAATATGCTTAATAAACAAAGGGGTAATAAAGACCCCCAGAGATAGATTGCACAATGCTTATTAACTTTAATTTTTTAATGCTAATGAAAAAGGAACGACAGCTGCAGAGAGACAACGGATAACAGAAAAAAACTGCTGAATTAAATCAACCTGTATACTTTAAGGATGTACTGACCTCAGAATAGAAACCAGGATATGTATTACATTGGGGAAGAGGCTTTGTTTTGTTTCAGAGGAGAAGAAAAGCTATGGATACCATCAAAATTGATAAAGATTAGATTTGAACAGGAGAGACCTCTTGATTACAAGAGGCATTAGTTCAACAAACAGCATGGCCATTCAATCTAAACTAACTTATAAGACTAACAAATGCCTTTCATTTGATCAGATATAACCTGCCAAAAAGGAAACTCCCCAAAGTTAGGGTGGGGCAGGGTTTTGTTTTTGACTTTACAGGAGAATGAAGGCATCCAACTAAGAAATCTAAAGACCACTGGACAAATGAGGCATCTGAAGAAAAAGAACAGTCGGGCGGTGGTGGCGCACGCCTTTAATCCCAGCACTCGGGAGGCAGAGGCAGGCGGATCTCTGTGAGTTCGAGGCCAGCCTGGACTACAGAGTGAGTTCCAGGACAAGGCTCCAAAGCTACACAGAGAAACCTTGCCTCTAAAAACCAAAAAAAAAAAAAAAGAAAAGAAAAGAAAAAAGAAAGAAAAAGAAAAACAACAAATCATCCAGAGAAAATGTCCCAAGAAAAAGAGTAAATTGGCCTATTGGTATATTACACTTTCAATAGGATAAAATTTCATAAATTTTCCCAAATGTTTGTATCTGCTGTTCTCTACAGATATATAAGGCAAATGGTCTTTTTGTAGTCCCAGTCCAGTTAAAAATTAAAGCTGGCTTTAGAATTGGAGCATGGCTCTCTCCTTCTCTAAACCCAAGGATGCTTGTTAAAGGAAAATCCAAAATCTCCGTCTCATGTCAGAAAAGCCACCTGATATGGAATAAAAGAGAAACCAAAATTAAGGGACTATTCTATTGCCACTAATCTCATAATTCTCTGGTTTTGTTTTGACTCTAAAAATTTTCTTAAGGTATAAATATTATCTTAAAATTTATAAAATTAATATATATTTTTTAAATTTAATGTCATGGTATTAATAGTCAGAGTACTAACTAATTCTAGAAAAGCTTCATCTAGCTTCCTATACATGATTTCTGATTTGAGTCTCTATCAGGTAATTAAGAATTAAGTTTTTGTACTCTGGATGTACATAAAAAATTGCGGTCTTTTAACTTCTTCGAGGTCTGCTGCATATGACATTTAAAATGTTTAAGTTTTGTGCAGTGAACCATGACCATGCTTAACAGTAATCTTTGAAGTTTCCAAAAGGAGGATGGGGCCCCACAATGACAATTCCCCCTGGAATATGGTAATGCCACTAAGCTGACAACCACCACCCAAAGATCAGCTTTGAACTACAAACTGCTCAGGACAATTTCAAGGTGGCTAGCTAAGATGATCCAGCCTCACAGACTACTGTAGCCAGGACTTGACACAAGTCCTGTACTTTCTCATTACACAGAGACTGGACAACAAATGATACAGCTAGCTCTCCCAGGACTTGACAATTATCCCAATTCTTTTCATGGTCCCCTAAACATGCCGTCACCCCCAGACAACAGGAAGTAATTTTAAGAACATGATGCCAACATTCCCAAGAGGTGGGTGAGCAGTTTTTGGTCATTTAGTGGGTTATGGATAATTGTCACTGTTTAGGGGGGTTGCTTACAAGTTGTTATTGGCAATGGTCAAGAAAAAAGCTAAACAAATGAGACTAGATTCAGGGGTCTCATTCTAAAAAGAAAAAGGGGGTATATAGAAATGATAGAATAAAAGGGTAGATTATTGAATCTACTTTTAAACCAAAAAGCAACTCCTAGTCTTAAATATTTTACATTGGTATGGATTTTTGTATATTGATACAAATTTGAGGTTATTTTTGTTATACTATATATGATTCTACTCTTGTTTAAGATATTTTTGTATACTGATACAAATTTAAGGTTATTTTTGTTAGAACATATTATACATACCTTTCTACTCTTGTTTAAGGTATAGCACCTAAGTAGCTCTGCTGTGGGATGTTCTGTATGGCAAATGTGTTGCTAATAAAACACTGATTGGCCAGTGGCTAGGCAGGAAGTATAGGTGGGACTAACAGAGAGAATTAAAAGAGCAGGAAGGCAGAAGGAGTCACAGTCTGCCTGCCAGCCACCGCCAGGACAAGCAGCATGTAAAGATGCCGGTAAGCCACAAGCCATGTGGCAAGGTATAGATTTATAGAAATGGATTAATTTAAGATATAAGGACACTTAGCTAGAAGCCTGCCACGGCCATACAGTTTGTAAGCAATATAAGTCTCTGTGTTTACTTGGTTGGGTCTGAGCGGCTGTGGGACTGGCAGGTGAAAGAGATTTATCCTGACTGTGGGCCAGGCAGGAAAACTCTAGCAACATAGCTCATTTAACAATGTAATGTAAATTTCTAGTCTTTGAAAATATTACAAACTACTTAGGGATAATAAAGAAATGCAGGCTAGTAGTCACTTATTAAAATCAAACTTGTAGTCATGTTAGGTATGTTTTCAAGGTCAAACAGAGATATATTTTAGATAGACAGGCTATCTTCTAATACTTCAGAGATCTACAGAATATGGCATTTAAGATGTTTTATAAGGCTTGTTATGACAATGAGACATGTTGGCTCCTGGCAGCACCAATCTATGTCAGAGAAGATGATGGACATCAAAGAAACTCCATATGGAGTTTGCTTTCTTTGTGGCAAAAGTTAGCCACTGGGCTAGAAACTGCCCTTGCCTTAACTGCTGACAGTATGCTGTCCAAATTGGACAAACAGGACACAAAAGAAAGTGACTGCTGAACTTTTCCAAGACAAGGCACGAAAAGTCTGTTGGATATTCTAGGCCTGTAGGCCGAAGATGGATGCCCCAACACTACAGAGGAACCTTGGGTGACTGTCCTTGCAGCCAGCTGTTTCTCTTGTTTCTTAGTTTTGGAAGTTGCTTGCTCTGCACTTCCTGTTTACTCAGGCAATATTATATCCTTCTCAGGTCACTGATGTAATTGAAGACTAGATAGTCATAGTTTTCCTTGTTACCAAATTCAGAAAAAAGTCACAAAAGAGGTGTAAAATATATAAGGTCGAGAAACATAAAAAGATAGTTTGGGGTGGTAATACAAGTTAGCATAGAAAGTGATTTAGATAAAACACTTTGGACTCACCAAGACAGGACAGATAATGGAGTATTTTCTCTGAATTTGCCAAATATAAATGGATTGGACATTGATAATGTAATTATTGCCTGTATATATTTGTATATAGCTATTATACTTATTGCATATAGTTTTACTGTATTAATTAAAACCTTCCCTTTTACTTAGACAAAAAGGGGGAAATGTTGTGTGATATTTTGATCATGTTCTGATAATAAAGCTTGCTTGGAGTCAGAGGGCAGAGCTAGCCACTAGGTTACCAAAATTAACCACAGAAATTTTGGAGGACTAAGGACAGATAGGATATAGGAAGTAGTAAGGCAGAACTGAGAGAAGATCTCAGCCCTTTTGAAAGGAGGAATGGAAGAGGTAGGAGTCACTGGTGGCTGCTCTGCTGCTTCTCTGATCTTTAAGGTTCTTACCCTGATATCTGACTCCCGATTTTTTATTGAAAAAGATTAATTAGATTAAAACTTCATATGAATTTTATTTTAATTACATTTTATAATCAATACAAAATTATCATGTAAATTATGTCTAAAATGCTGCATTAAGTAATGATTTAGGGAAACGAAGAAAAGTTTCACATAATCAAAGATTAACCATTTGCTTAAGGGAGCACATCATAAACACATGGCAGGTAAGAGGCCACTGACTACCTAGCATATGCCTCAGTTTCCTTATATGTAAAAGGGAAATGATAACAGCATCTCCTCAGAAAGGTGATTCTGAGGACTTTCCAAGTTAGAACACATGAGATGCTAGAATAGGCCTAACACAGTAATTCAGGGAGTTTCAGTGCTATTAATACTGTGATATGGCTTGAATAAGAACATGAACACTACACAAATTACATAACAATTTACCATAATTTTCTTTACAAATGATTTAGGCTTCATGAAAGTTCATGCAATACACTGTAACTTGGAAAACACACATTTTTATACCTGATACCATGCACTATAAATTTTAACCATATTTATACCCATTTTCATCAAATTGGTTTTACAGTTTCACCACAAAAACAAAGCTCTCCAGAGTGGTATATGCCTGTAACCTCAGCACTTGAAAGGCTAAGGTGCAGGGTGAAGAATGTAAAGATGGCCTAGACAGGAAGACTTAGTCTCAAACACAAAACAGGAGCTGGTGAGAGGGCTCAGCGGGTAAAGGCGCCTGCCCCACACTTGACAGCTGGAGTTTAGTCCCTGGACCCACGTGAAGAAAGAAGAGAACTGACTCCCACAGTTGGCTCTGATCTCCAGGAACACACACAGGCCCCTGTGAGATTAACACAAAAATGAATAAAAGTGTAATAAAAATCAAAAATAAGAACAAACGCAAAACAAACTTCCAATATCATAGAGTTGTTTATTTACCAAAGCAACGTGAGATTGTTATTTGTGAAACAAACCATATTTAGTTAAATATAATGTGTGAGGGCACAACATAAATTTTTAGAGCTAAAAAGAATATTAAAAGGCAGCAGTGCTATATGCTTTGAGTTCAAGGCCAGCCTGGTCTACAGATTGAGTTCCAGGACAACCAAGGCTACACAGGGAAACCCTGTCTCAGAAAAGACAAGAAAAGAAAGAGAGTTGAACCTAGTTGGTTATGCCTGTAATTCTTAGGAGACTGAGACAGAAGGATCAGATGTGCAAGGCTAGCCTGGGCTACATGGTAAGTTTGAGGCCAGCCTCTCAAACAAAAAAAAGCAAAGCGAAGAATCATAGAACATAAGCTTATATGCCCTCTTCTGACAGCCCACCTTCCTTCTTTTGTGTCAACTTCTCCCATCCAAGACACTGTTTTCAGATCCCAGCAGTAAATATGCATTTAACTATTCTAAACGCTCATAAAGCATGCTTCGGACTGTTGAGTGTATTCTTAGTCACACACCTGCACTATTCTCCTAAAGAGCTCATTTGCATCTTGAAAATATGTTACCAAATAACAGCTGTAATTACAAGCAAGCATTTGTATGTGACTGTATTTCACAGTACAGCATGAAAGTGTAGACTTTATAGAGAATTTAACTATACATGCTAAACTGTTGAATTAAACATTTTTTCTGGTAGGTATCTGAACTGCAGTTCTTAGATGGGGGTTCATATTTTCACAAGTTGTTTTACAGGGAAAGGCAAATAACCACTGCACTGAGAAATGATTAAGTTTAGCCACACAGAAAACAAAACTAGACAGGTGCAGTGGCACACACTTTTAATCCCAGCACTTGGGAAGTAAAGACAGGCCGATCTGAGTCTAAGGCCAGCCTGGTCTTCAGAGTAAGTTCCAGGTCACAAGGACTATATAGTGAGACCCTTTTTCTAAAAATGAGTAAAATCACTTCAAATTTGTTATTTTATTTTTGTTGTATTTTTAGAATTTGTTATTAATAAGTAAATACATCTTCAGTGACTGCCCATCACTCTTTTCTAAGAAGCACTGCAAACATGGGAAGGTACACATTAAAACAACTTTGAAATGCATCTTTAATTACAGCGAGTTCATCTAGAGTTGACACAGCACTAACATGTTCTGTTCTGTTCTTTCCTCCTGAAACACTAACTGATACACTACCTCAGGATCAAACTGACTGACAACAATTGTGACTAAGAAGAAAACAAATCAACATTTTAGAACAGAAGTCTTCAAAATGATTCTTTTCAATATTCTCAATTCTCCTAAGCTGGACACACAAAAAAACTTAAAATAAATGAGCACAAAAACACGATCATTAGTTAGAATCTCAAGGCTGCTTGTCTTTACAAGGCTCACACTCAATACAGAGCCAAGGATGCAGCTCCATGGCAGAGCTCTAACCTAACAAGCATAAGGTCCTGAGTTTGATACCCTAGCACACACACAAAAAGCATTACATAGGCAGACATATCAAAGGTATCATCGCTATATAAGCTTATGTCTCACTGTATTCCTAACACTATTTCTAGAAAGATAAAGTTCCTTTAAACCATTGGTCTTTTTGTTTTGTCTTAAGACAGGGTCTCACTACATAGCCCTGGCAGGCCTAGAACTCTCTTCGTAGACCAGGCTGGCCTTGAACTCACAGATCTGCCTGCCTCTGCCTCCCTAGTGCTTCCACACCTGGCTTACAATACCACATTTGAAAGTCAACAAGAAAGGATACTTTTGGAATGACTTTTCCAAATCTGATAGACTGCCAGATTATTCGTCTAAGAGCATTAAATTCTTAATCTACAAATAATTACATCTTTTCACAGTCCATGAAATGCACTATACAGCCATTAAGTTCCCTCCAACTGAAACTAAGAAACAAACGAGGCTCTTCTACAGAACCATCCACGCTCTCCTTACCCGAAGCCACGCCTTGTCCTCTGAGCCTAACCTCCTGTACACCAGCACTCTCATCTCAAGGTAGTTGTTTCCTTCCTTCCCTTTCCAGAGCTTATTTTTACTATCCTTACGTGTGTGTGTGTGTGTGTGTGTGTGTGTGCACACTTGTGCAGCTATGTGCAAATGCCCGTGTGCAGAAGTCATAGGACAAATTTCAGCAGTTAGTTGTTCTCTCCAGAGATGAAGTTCAGGTTGCCAGGCAAGGTTGCTGGGATTACAGGTGTGTTAACACATGGCTCTAGAAACTATGAAATTTTGAGGTATAAATTTAAAAGGGTGTGTAACATGTATAAATTAAAGATCTAAAAAACTGTAAGTGGCTCCGTGACTCAGTTTGTTAAGAAACCAATTCTCCCCCAAATAGACAAAGATTTAAGATAACGAAAAATAAAGTTTCACTGGGATTTGTGGTAGGAATAACATGCTTATTCTACAATTCATACAGAAATGCAGAAGACCTAAAATAGCTTTCAAAAAGATGAACAAAGTTAGCAGCATTATACCAATTCAGTATTTATCAAAAGGACAGAGTAACCAAATTAGCCTGACATCAGTGTAATAAACAACGGGTCAAGGAAACAATACAGCACTCAGAAACAGATCCAAACCCACAGTGAGCTGATTTCCAACAAACGGACAAACACAGTTCACTGTGAAAAAGGATATTTTTTAAATGGTGTAAGAGCCAGGGCCAGCATACACTAACTAAGCATAATGGTTCATGAAAACACTTTCATACACGTGTGTAATATATTCTGATCCTATTCACCCCACCTCTCCCCCTGCCTCCTCCCACTCCTTCCTGCCTTTTCCCAACCAGTCTCTCTTCTACTTTCATGTCTTCTTTTGGGGACTCAATGAGTTTAATAAAGGTTGCTCACAGGAGCACGGGTAAGAGGCCGTCTACGGGCGCACGGCTGAGAGGCCGTCTACGGGAGCACGGGTGAGAGGCCGTCTACGGGAGCACGGGTGAGAGGCCGTCTACGGGCGCACGGCTGAGAGGCCGTCTACGGGAGCACGGTGAGAGGCCGTCTACAGGAGCACGGTGAGAGGCCGTCTACTGTCTACGGGAGCACAGGTGAGAGGCCATCTACTGTCTACGGGAGCACGGCACCTTACCAGTGGCTGCACCATAGAAGAAAATGTCTCTACTTTGTTTTTCCATCTCAATTCACAGTGTCGGCTCGGCATGGCTAATTTTGTAAATGCTAGGGAAATCAAACAATTGTGAATAGCCAGTTTTTCAGCGTAAGCACTTGAAGCACAGAAGACGCTGGGGCCCAAGAACCATGTCAAACCCACCACCAATGGCTGTGGAAGGAACCCCACGGCTGCTCTTTTTAGGGAGGAAATGTGGCAGCACGTGAGGAAGTCACAGACAGAAACAGTTTCCACGGCCAGTGACCATAGGGACTCTGCCTAGCGGGGCTCCCCATCAGAGTTAGTCATCTGGCGGGCCACCTGTTGATATCAATTGTCATCTGCTGTATATTCTTAGGGGCCTCGGGCAAGCTGTGTTCTATGCACTGATACATCCTGTTCTGCTTGCGTGATTTTTTTTCAAAAAATATGAATATGTTTCTAACATTAAAAACTGCTTATTATTAGAGAAGAGCCCCTAGTGCATGCAATGCTACCACACAAAAGAAACAGGATAAAAAGGAGGTAGGATGCCTGCTCCTGAATCCGGGGATTAAAGTGTATGCCACTACTGGGAGGCAGAGGCAGGCGGATCTCTGTGAGTTCAAGGCCAGCCTGGGCTACAGAGCGAGTTCCAGGGCAGTAGGGCTACACAGAGAAATCTTGTCTCAAAAAATAAAACAAGACAACTTTGGGAAAGCACCCCACAGGTATGCTTTAAGAGAAAGTTTCCGCCCAGAAAAAGACAGAGACAACATTCAGACAGACGCAGCAGTGTGTTCAAGGTTTATGACGTGTCATATACATAGCGACCATAAGCAGATGTATTATAACATAGAACATCATACTGTAGTGTAAGGCATTTCATCGGAAAGAAATGGTATGCCTTGAGGAAAAACACACAGGAAGGACTCTTTCCATGAGTCAGGGTTCTCATGGCCTCAAGGACACTGACTGTGGCTCAATCCAGGAGGGGGAGGAGTCAAAATAAAAAGGACATGCAATTTAACTCTTGGTCCCATTGTTAATACAAGTCAACATTCATCAATTTTATGAACTGAAGTTCAATCTTAAGAATTCTTTGAGGCCTTTAATCCCAAGCACTCAGGAGGCAGAGGCAGGAGGATCTCTGTGAGTTTGAAGCCAGCTTGGTCTGCAAAATGAGTTCCTTAGGATACTAAGGGCTATATAGACAAACCGTTTCAAAAAAAAAAAAAAAATTCTTCGGGGGGAATCTGTTATACACAAACTTTTCTTTAAAACTTCAACATGAACCATCAAAAGATTTAGCAAGAAATTAAGTAAGATTAGCATTTGAAATAGCTCTGGTAAATAGTGCTAAGGATAGAATAAAGAACTGTAAGACTAGAAGGAAATGAAAACATCTGGTTGCAAAAAACTCTGATAATTAGATCTGGATAGTGAGAGCAGATATTCAAATCTGTGCCAAACAGTCTCTAAGTCTTAACTTCAGAACAAGAGGACAAACTGGAGAGAGAGCCTGGAGAGATGGCTCAGTGGTTCAGAGCACTTGCTGTTCCTGCAGAGGCCCCAGATCCAGTTCTCTGTACCTAAGTGACAGCCCAAACGGTCTTAACTCTATCCCAGGGATCAACTGCCTCTTCTAGGCACACAGAGTGTACCTCCATACACACAGGAAAAACACCACATACAATATAATAAATAAATATGTATAAATGTGAGGGCCACTTAATAAAAAGGAATGAGGACTGATTCAAATGGGGAGCTAACCTGGGTCTGGTGGCACAAGCCTGCAATCCAGCTCCTCAAGAGGCTACACAAATTCAAGATGTGCCAAGGATGCAAAGTCAGTTCAAGGCCTGCCTGTATGGAAAACTTAGTGAGACCTTGTCTCAAAAACAAAAACAAACTTTCAAGGGCTGGGGATACAGCTTACTGGTAAAGCTTAGCATGTACTTGGTGCTGTGGGATGTTCTGTATGGCAAATGTGTTGCTAATAAAGCACTGATTGGCCAGTGGCTAGGCAGGAAGTAGGCGGGAC
>CABHPP010146158.1:0-28664 GCA_902168425.1 Peromyscus attwateri
GTAGCTCTTAAGGTAATTTTAGGAGAACAAGGAAGGCCAGCCACACCTCTTAGAATGTGATAAAAGATGTAAGGCCAGTGATGCCCAAGTTAGGCAGAGCAGGCCTGGGTCTACCTGGAGCTTAATGGACACTGAGGTGACCCAGACGGCTTGTGCGGAAGCTGGGAGATAAGGATGACAGGGAATTCTAGTCTGGTCACCTCTGACTGAATGAGTCTTGGCTGGGGCCTCCATTATTCAGATTCAACCTTGGTTTTCATGATTCCTCTGGGGTTCGGGTATAGATTGAGAATGGGGAGACTGAGGCAGGAGACGGGGAGCCCTGGAGGCTAGAAGGGCTAGGAGTTCCCTTTCAGACGTAAGATGAGGAGGGAGGGCAGGAGCCCAGAGGGCACAGTTACACTCAAACCAGCAGGGGGCATCGAGTGAGGACGAGGTATCTAACGGACCAGCTCTGACTCCTGGTTCTGGTTCCGGAGAGGTGACATACATGCCTTTCCCGTGTTAATTTCCTCGTCTGCAGCAGGCACAGTAATACAGCGGTCTAGGACCGCTGCAATCCTTGAGATCACACACAGAACAAGGCACACAATAATGTGCAGGAAATATTTATGGTCTGCATGATGAGAGGGGCAGACTGCAAGTCAGAAGCATTGGCAATGTATTGCTGGCTAGACTCTAGAATAGGCTGCTAGGGAGGGGAGACCATGTCCCAGCTGAATAGAGAAGGTGATATCAACGTGAGCCAGTAATGGCTGGATGTCTCAAGGCCAAGGGCTGTCACCCCAAAATCAGTGCTCCCTAGGACTAGCCGGGGAAGCTGGGAACATGCATCAAAATGTCGGAGCCTGGCTGACAAGGCCACAGACAGCTCTGAGATACTATGCCAGGGGGAGGATTCTTTTTTTTTTTAAAATGAGATGAGTGCCTGAAAGGGGCTGGAGACCTACAGAGAGGCCTCTAGTCACTTACAGCAAGCCCTGATCACTGTTTTTACTCTATGACTTGGAAGTTACTAGGATGGGCTACAAAGGGCACAATTCTAGGGGAACTGGGAACAGAACACAGAAAAAACAAAACATGCAAAAAAAAAAAAATAGCACTTGGGGCTGAGCTGTGGCGGTGCATGTCTTTAATCCCAACACTCGGGAGGCAGAGCCAGACGGATCTCTGTGAGTTCGAGGCCAGCCTGGTCTACAGAGTGAGATCCAGGACAGGCACCAAAACAACACAGAGAAACCCTGTCTTGAAAAAAACAAACAAACAAACAAACAAACAAAAAAATAGCGCTTGAGATCACAGTGGCCCCATTCGGGAGAGAGTGGAGAGATCTGTCCTGTGTCTCCAGACCCAGCTGCTTAAACCCAATTATGAAGAGGTGGCCTTGTGGCAAACTTGAGTTTGACCGCTGGGACAGGACATGCTGTCTGTGGGCTGAACAGCTGTGCTCTAAGGCTGTAACAATGACCAATGTGAGGGTCCTGAAGGGAGAGCGCCGGTGAGGCACTAAGTGGGTTGTTAGCATTGGGTTGTGGCTTTGCACTTTAGAGGGACAGAGTGAGTAGCTGGAAAGTGAAGGGACCGGAACCCATGAGCTTTAGGGTGGAGTGACTGATGGTTTTGCGGTGTTTATCTGGCAGAAGACATGGAGCTGGGGGGTATCTCCAGGTAGCTGTACCAAAGAGGGGGGCCAGGGGTGGGGAGATCCAGGAGCAGTGGGAGGTCCTTTGTTCTGGTCAGAGCCCTCAGCAGGAGGACCTAGATGCTATGGAAGGAGGAAATCCTAGACCTGGGCACAAAGCATGCTCATGTAACCATGGGCAAGGTAAAAAAATCTCCCTGAAAGTGCGACTTGAGAGACTTGGGGTCCCACACATCCCAAGGCTGATATCTGGGCTTCTGCAGACTCATGGATCAGGATCTTTGGAGTTGAACAGAGCATCCAGCAAGTAGGTGTCTCTGTCAGCTGATAGACACGCACCTGGATTTTCGCTCTCCCTCATCTGTTTGGAGGGCGGTTCATCGGTGTCCCAGGGTGTGGACTGATTGATGGGCGTCTGGCCCCATCGAATGCTGGTCGTGAGGCCCTGGGACTGATTGTCGGCTTTAGAGATGCCCGGAGCCTGTGGGAAGTAGATGAGAATGGTGAGTATAGACTGTCCCAGGACCCTGCTTGGAACCTGTTCCCTCAGCAGTATCCTTGAAACCTGAGTTTTGTCTATGGTTCATGGGCAGAGAGAGAAAGAGAGATAGCTAGCCTGCATCCAGTCCCACTAATGCTGGGATCTCTGCCTCCTTCCTAGCAAGGATCATGGGATATCAGGACAGAGTACACCTACAGGTTTGGCCTCTGATGAGCTCCGGGCCTCTCCGACTCCAAGCCAGTGCCTTAACTAGGCTTCTCTACTGCTGCTGCTTATCCTAGGGGAAGTACTGCAATTGATGGGAGCATTCTCTGGTGTGGGGACACCTCAGGCCTCAGACTGTCTGTAACCCACCGTAACCCAAGTGCTACCCACTTATCCAGGGTATGGGCTGAGCACTGACTGTACCCACTCAGTCTCAGCCCACCAGGTACCCAGGACTTTCACTTGTGGCTGCTGACTGAGAATTCCTAACGAGATGGCAAAAGGTTTGCTCTGCAGAACACTGTCATCAGGTGGCAAATGAGGGCTACAGCATATTCTCCACCCTGCTCCTACACATGCTGTTGAGACCCAGTCAACCCCCGGAGGAAGGGCGGGGGTTATGGAAGCCGGCAGGACAGGTCAGTTCATGCTCCCAGGTAGGAAGAATTGATGGCCTCTCAGAGCAGTAAGGGGGCTTGTTTGCCATGTGAGCTCGCCTTCTGATTTAGCTGTTTAGATGGACAAGAAAAGGACTCTCAGAATGAAAGCACATGTCCAGTAACAGCAGCCCCCGAGGCTACAGTCCTGGGCTCCTAGGAAGCATGCTTTCTAGAAATGTATAATGAGAAGGCAAAATGTTCCCGCTGTGATATTGATGAGAAAAGCAGACCACAACATTACGCCCATGGGACCTCCCGATGCAAACCGTCTTGCTGTTGAGCAACATGTGTGAGAGGGGAGTGACCCAACTATCAGCACGATGCTATCCTTGGGTGAGAGGATTATGGGTAACTTCCTGTCGACCTTTGTTTGCGTTTATCAAACTGAATGGTTCAGGGGATCGAACTCAGGGTGTTGGACGTGTTTTGCAAGTGTTCTACCACTGACCCACATCCCCAGATCATCAACATCTTCTTCTTCTTCTTTTTTTTTTTTAAAGGGTTTGTATTCCAGGCTACCTTTGAACCCGTGACCTTCCTATCTTTCACTTCAAAGTGCTAGGATTTCAGTTGTGTATCACCACACCTAAATACCAAATTTTCTACAACGGCCATTACTTACAAATAATAAAAATAAATCGTAAACCTATCGTAGATGCTGGGATAAGAAAACTGGGGTGCCAAGGGGCGAGGACCTCAGTGGAGGTGGCTTGGAGAAGAATAGTCACAGCTCCTAGGAACCCAGCTTGGCCTAGGGAAGCATGTGAGCTGGGACAGAAGTTCTTCTCCAGGGACCCTCACAGAAGAAGCATGTTCAGGCGAAAGCCACAACGTCTGTAGCAGCTTCTGATAGAGCCTGGCCCAATGACGAAGCTGGAGGCAGAGCTCCCTGGGGGGCCCTGGGGCAGGGTGATTCTCCTGGGTCCTAGGCCAGGCACATAGCAGGGGGTGTGGGCAATAGGCTGGGCAGGGCTTTCGGAGTCTTTGCTGTATCACACTTTGGCACACAGAGCCTGCGGCAGGGCCTGCTCAGAGAGCAGCAGCCAGGCAGCATTGAGACCCGGGGCAGTGCAGAGGTAATTGCATCAGGGTGCACTTTACTTCTGGCCTTTGCTTCCGATGCTCCACTTCCAGGAACAGGGCATGGAAAGGAGGACGAAAAGAAAAAAGGAAAAAAAAAAAAAAAAAAGAAAAAAAAAAAAAGAAGAACAAAGAAAAAGAACAATTCCTTGGACGAGTGTTCTGATTGGAGGCCCCACCCCTGCTTGTGGCATGGATGAGATTGAGGGGGGAGTGAGGGGGGTCTGGGGCATAGCCATAATGGTAGCGAGGCATCGGAAACACTGGGGAGGCTTTCCTCCAGTTCTCTGAAGAGGCAACTTTCAATATGTGCCCCTTCTAGAGGCAGGAGCCATCTAGCCATCTGCAGCCCTTTATTTCCAGGCTCCAGGATCATGGTGGGGTTAGAGGCACAGAAATTGCTCCTGAAACCAGAGGCATCTGAGGGGAAAGGAGTCTGTGCTCTGCCCTATTCAAGAGCCTTGTTTAGAGGCTGGGACCCCTAGCCTGCTTGCCAGCAAGGCTCTTCTCTGACAACGTGAAAACCTTTTCCACCAGGAGGGGGCGCTGCAGCCCCTCTCTGCTGCCCATGTCCCAGAGGCTTCCCAGATAGGAAACAACAGCTTTGCTTAAGATCTCAAGAGTCCTCTCCCTCTCTCCCTGTCACCATTTCTGCACTGCTGGGTCCTCAGGTCCACACGGCAACTTAACCAGGGAGGGAAGCCTTCTGGAAACAAACCCTGAGCCCACCACTTCTGCCAGAAGCTCTGATTGTTTTTTTTTTTTCTTTTTTTTTTTTTTTTTTCCCTTGAGTTTGGGTCATCGGGTCTATGGTATAAAACTCTGGGAATTCTAATATTTGCCCCGAAATTAGGGGGAGTTTCTGGACTTGAAAACTTGCATATTTTTTTTCCCCGACACATTGCTTAGGCTTATGCAGTATGTCACTCATGTATGCCTTGGTCTATTCTTTGGTGAATAACTATTGGGCTGGTATTCTGTGTTATGTACTGGCCAGGGCAATGGTGATGCAGGCCATTTGGACCCAGGTGATTCCCTTTGAAGGCCTTGCCCTCAGATGAAGAAGAGCGTGCCGGTGTACAATGTCAACTCTGGTGTACCCCAAATAGAAGCTGGGTGCTCTCTCTGGGTGTGCATAGGCTGATCCGGAGCCACAGGGAGATTCCCCGGCTGCCAGGCCTCCTGCTTGGCTCTGTGTCTTTTTCTCATGATCAGTACAAGCAGTTTCTTAAATTGAAGAAAACCTCTCCGAAGTCCACCCTGCCCCCCCACCACACACCCCCTTTAGGAATGATAAATCAAACCACTCACATTCTATTCTGCGCTAGCAACATCTTAAGCTGCAAGCAATTTGCAGCTCAGGAATTTTATTTTATTAAAGCAATCAAGTGAATATTCCTTTCTTGATTCTGTCAACAAACAACTTGGATGTTAGGAGTGATGTGCCCTTTCCTGAGAGGTCCAGGGCTTCCAGGTGAGTCATAAAGGGATTGACCACATCCAACTTAAATGCAGGAGCGTGCCCTTTGTTGAGATGTCCAGGGCTTTCAGGTACCATATATGGACTGAGCAGTACAGTATGTGAGGCAGGAAACCTGACTAGGGAGCCTTTCCTCCTGCCAAGGGCTCTAGGCCCCAAATAATCGCATGCAGATGGCAGATTCTGGAGGTGCCTGGGACACTGTATGGGTCTGTGACTGTAGCTTTGAACTTCCCTCTCACGGTTTTGAATTCCTACACATCTGGAATCCCTAGGAGTAGTCCAGGCTGTTCCTAGCTTGAGTGAGGGCTTGCCTTAGGGAAGGAGAGCAGGGGTGGGGTGCGGTGGGGTGGGGATGGGGTTAGAGAGTGGGCTGCCAGTACAAGAAAGACCAGCTTCCCAGCCAATAGGGCAGAAGTGGGCTCAACAGGGTCTCTCTCACTTCTCACTTCCTCCCACTGCCGTTCTCTGGGACACCTGGGAAGGCACCCAGACTGAGACCTTCTGCCTCTCCCTGGCCCTGGCTTCTGCTCCAGTAACATGGAGGTACTCATCAGGACAGACTCAGTAGGACAGACCTACTAGCTCTGCAGAGTGGTCCTATCTGCCCATCACTGGGCTTGAGCCGGGCGTCTCTCGGCTTCCCTTTAATGAGATGCTAATGGGATGCATCATTAACACAGCAGCTTTTTAAACCCCGGCTCTTGTAAATTTTCAAAGGTCACATTTTTACGGTGCCTGACAGCATCCTGCTCCTTTCAGAGACTGGAGAACACTAAAGACTCAGGTCCTTTATGGCTGAAGCTCCGTGAGGCGCGTGGGGCGGCAGCACAGGCTGAAGGTGCCTGCTGGCAATGGGCTGTCCACTCCCCCCCCCCCCCCCCCCCCAGCAGCTTCACAGGGCATGAGGGTTACCCTCTTCCAGCCTGGGGAGACTAGGTACACAGTTTCACATGGTCCACAGTGTTGCTCTCAGAAGACAAAGATCCTTGGCAGAGGGGTCAAGGGAGATGCTACCCAGCTGGGGAGGCAGAGGCACTTGAACTCTCCTGGAGGACCTTCTGCTGAAGTCGCACAGGAGCCAGAGAGCCTGTGTTCTGCTGGTCATTCCAACCAGAGAGAGAGGGGGGGGGGAGGGAGAGAGGGAGGGAGGGAGGGAGGAGACATCTCCCAACTCTGCACAAAAACACCACAGACGTTTGCAGCGGCGAGTGGGCAGGGAGGTTTGAATGATGATGGGGACTTAGACTCCCCGGGGGCTGTCTCAGTCGTTGCTTGTTCTCATCTCAGCCTCTGTACGCTCACAGGGCTCAGCGCACTGCCCCGCAAGGTCCTGTTGACCCTGTCCTGGCAGGCAAACTCCATGAAGACAGACGCTCAGTGCCATGCCTGGCCCAGCAGGTGCTATGCTTGGCATAGCTGTCCCCAGGATGAAAGCAGGGTTTAGGAGCCACAGCATGGGCCAACAGGAATGGCGACATCAGGACACTGGTTCAAGGAATGAATGAACTTGCAGGGCCATGCTTCAGGAAGAGTGGACCGCGCAGGTCATGGAGCAGAGCCATAGGATGGTCTGGTTCGCCTCGCTAGGGACCACCCAATGACTCCACAGCCATGGAGACTACTGAAGGTTCCTCAGAGGCTTGGCTAACATAATCCACTAACAAGGGCCAGAAACTATTGGTCCTCCCTGAGTGTGCCTGGGTGTGGTAGAGGTGCAAGGATGCGGAGGCTGACTCTTGCTACGGGCATGGATGTCTCCTGGGAAATCCCCAATACTGCACCATCCACTCTTTTCCCAAGGGCATCAAAAGAACCAGGAAATCCCCAAGAGCTGCCGGAAGAGATGGGCCGGCAGTGAGTCACAGAAGTTCAGCAGGATTGGAGTAACACCAATGGATCGGGGCTAAGATCACCATCCAGGGACCCTGTATCAGCTGGTACATTTCCAGCCTTGACACGGGTTGGAGCCTAGTACATCCCATCACATGACCCGTTTCTACAGTCATGTGGCTGAAGATGGCACCTAGGGCCCACACACCTGCTTCCAGACTGGAACCTGCAGTCCTAGATACCCTGCCGCTGGTGGAGCATACAGCTGGTGTGGCGGTACCTATTTGAGCGCCACTGAGCGTGGTACACCCCGTGCCAGCACGGGCTTTCTCAGCTATGAGAACCTTTCCTACCGGGGTGCCTGGAGCCCTCCCACCCATGTCTCAGTCTGCTTCTGTTCTTACTCGGGTCCAGAAGCTCTCCTGGGGACCTGGGTCCAGCAATGTCAAGGTCCTTTCCTGGAGAGGTTTACAAACCCTGCTGCCATGGGGACAGCTGGCTCAGGGGTTTGTGGTGATGACTCAGACTTGGAGAGAGACTGCAGGGAGCAGAGTCACATGATGCCTCACTTCTCCTACGCTTGTTAATGGCGGCACCCATGCCACAGATATGAAGAGAGACAATAGCCAGGCATGGTAGTTTATACTTGTGATCCCAGCAGTCAGGAGTCTAAAGTAAGAGGACCGGGGTGTGTGTGTGTGTGTGTGTGTGTGTGTGTGTGTGTGTGTGTGCGCGCGCGCGCACGCGCGCGCAAAGCCAGACTGGATCACATAGTGAATTGCACGTCAGCCAGAGCTACATAGCAAGACTCGTCTGTCCTGGAGGCCAGGCACCGGTTCAGTGGCTACTACCTCATGACTGGCGTCCACAAAGACACTGCAGAATTGTCCCAACCATCCTTTCCTGCATCGCCCCCACAAACTGGTTAGATATTAGAAAATACTGTTAAGTCACTAACGGACAAAAAGAAAGGGGAAAAAATGAGATATACACTCTACTGTGTATAGTGTAAAAGCCAAGAGATCCAAAGTCACTTGTGTGTTGCTCTCGGCAAACGGGCCCTGCGTTATCATCTGCATCCCCTAGCATTTCGCAGAGGACTGGGGAGCAGCATAAACACAGAAGGGGGCTGGTACCGTGTAAATACTAAAACGGGTACACGCAGCCTCCCTGGGAGCGGCCCCAGATGGTCGGTGGGAGGAAAGTGGCCTTGGTTAAAAAGCTGAGAAGCCACAGGGAGGGAAATGCAGGAGGTGGCCATGGCACTTGCATCTCTGACCTTGATCCACAGCCATGCTTTCCTTCTCCACCTTAGGACTCCCTGCAGTAGCCACCCAATTTCGAGAAGACATGTTTGCCGGGGCCCGCTGCTGCAGCTCCTAGCTCCGGATTACTGAAGGCAGAGATGGATACTCAACTGGCTGGGGCTCTGTTGTGGACGGAGCCATGTTTGTTGACCTCCCCGCGCACGTGAAGCACTCCCTCTGAAAGCCTTGCTTGGTAGCTTCCCTAACCATCAGGGGCGATCATTTGACCTGCCTTGCCAAGAGAGTGTGGTCTGGAAGTTTGAGCCACCTAGGGAGGCAGGCGAGCACAGCTCTGAGTCCCACACACTGCAAAGGTAGGTGGCAGAGACCACAAGGAGCAGCGAATGCTGTCATCTCGTTTGTCTTTTTACCTGGAGGTTTTCACTCTCATAGCTTTTCTGAGACTAGCGGGTGCTAGTGCCTGCCCATGGCAGAAGTGGGTAGGGCTCAGGCCACCAGCCCTTGGGTGGGTTGCTCTGGGGAATCGATCGTATGACCTAGCTGTCAGCTCAGCCTAGATGGACAGCCTTTCTTTGCAAATGGTACACTTTCCCTTTCCTTCCAGCAGACCTCGCCTTGCAAGACTCTTAGGGCTTTCCTGATGGCCAGGCCTGCCTGTGGGGAGTGGTGGAGGCCAGCGTTTGGTAAACGCACTCCTGCTGGGGACTGAGTGTACCTACTTCCCAGGGGTGCTCATACATAGTAGTGTACCCTGGAGAAGGCAAGGCTTATTTATAGCAACGGTGTGCTAATGGTGGAATTCATGCATGGGTGGGAGATCTTTTGGTGTCTGGGTGCTTTTAGATTAAGCCCATGAGTACATTCCCAGACTGGCAGACTTTCTCATTCCAGAACATCGCAGGGACAACTGTCTAACCGCTGCCACCACGGACGCCATCTCCAACATGAGGCATGTGAGATACATTTGGAAGGATTGCTAGAAATGGACTCTAGTCCTGGAAGTCCCGATTCTGGAGCTCTGGAGCAGCAGGGCACCCCTGGAGTGTGCTACTCTAATAAGCCTACATCCCTGCTGATTCAGGGAGTTCTTGGCCCCACCCTGGGGAGCAAGGGCAGTCTTTTCACCTATGTCTCCAGGCCTGTGCCCGAGTCTGGGGTTCTAGGGGCTAGAGCTGCTTGTGGAGTCCTGGCTGGGACAGATTTAGAGACCTTGCTCATGTGGCTCATGGGAGCCAGCTTCTTGGGGAGGCCACTGTCAAGGACTCCTGCTTTGGGCCTAGGTTTCCAGGGATCAGAGGATTTGTTGACCCACAAGGCTGTGGGAGGAGCTAACAGCATCTAAGGACGTCTCAGTTCTAATTTCGGATTGCTATTGAGCTACAAACAAGAAAAGCCCAGTTAAAGCCCCCGCTTGGTACAGGGGTGGGGTCTCCTGTGATCCTGCTATACACTCTCGAACCAGGGTGCCCTCTCTCTGCCCCAGGTCTCCCCTTCTGAGCCCCACCAGAATGCACTGCAGAGCCTGATGAAATTTCTAATAATACTAACCAATGATGTGTTAAATTGAGACACTTCTGGCTCGGCCGCCGGAAACCACACGATGGTTTAAAGGACCGGTGCTTACCTTTCTCTATCAATTTGCTGCTAAATTACTGCTTTCAGAGAAACTTATAGAAAAGTAATTCTTTATTTAAATTTTAATTTCCATCTTGTCATTTTAAATATATATTCAGATTCCAATCATATTACAGAATATGATGATGTCTCTGGCGGGTAAATGACCCTGCTAGAAGCCTGGGTGGGTATGGAGGATGCATACAAGTGGGTGGTGGGGGCGAGGCTTAGTGAGAAGGGAGAGACCTCAGCGCAGCTGAGGTGGCAGACGGGACTCCAGAGGCCTCTCTTGGTTGGAACCCTGCTCTGTGACCCCCTCGACTTCGTGTGCCGTCCTGAGGGCAACCTGCAAACGCTTTAGGTTGGAACCACCCGCTATTTGCCATGCTTGGATCGCTGTGTGAACTGAGCCGTAAGTGAATGCCAGATGACGCGGGGCTGCGGGGCCAGTCACCACCCTAACAGCTCACATTTAACCACCTCCCACACGCCAACGGTGGGCACAGCTCCTTTCTCTTCAGGAAGAATTCTGTATTCTTCCCACCATCTTATGACCCTCATACGATCCAGCCAAGTTCAATAACACTTGAGGGTGAAACTTTGGGCTCTCACTGAAACCTCCTCTACCTGTCTTAATCCATTTTGGGTTGCGATTAAAAAAAAAAAAAAAAAAAAAACCACCACCACCACCAATAATAACAACAATGACAATGACAAAAACCATCTGAGGGACAGTGATACGGCTTGGTGGGTGAGGCCGCGTGCTGCCAAGCCTGATGACCTGAGTTCTGTGTGGTGGATCCAAATGGTGGAAGGAGAATTCTGAATTCTGAAACTTGTCCCCTGACGTCCACATGCGTGCAGTAGAATGCATCCCCACCCGATGAATGAATGAATGAATGAATGAATGAATGAATAAATAAATGTAATAACTACCTGAGACTGGGTACACATTCTAAAGAAAGGAAGTGAGTGAGGTCACTCTTCTGGAGACTCAAGAGCATGGGTGCCGGTAATCTGCAGAATCCCAGTGATGTCCCCATGGTGGGAAGGGATTACAAAGGCTGGGTATATGCAGGAAATGTCATATGTTTACACAAGAAGCTAGAGCCGGAGGGGAGGCCACACTCACTCTTTTGATAGCAGACCACTCTGGAGGGGACTAATGTATTCACACCGCCAACCTACTCCCTCTTGAGGGTGGAGTCCCTACGACCTAGTTGTTTTTCTACTGGGTCCCAGTGTCTTAGAAGCACAATGTGGTCTGAAGACCATCACAATGTCCTGGGACAGTCAGAATGTTCCCAGGTCACCTCTTTTGGGGCTGACACCCTTATCAGTAGACTTCCATGTCGAGTGTACCCACACATACTACACTGTTGGGTAACACTTTGAGCCCTCCCTAAGTACCTGCAGGACGCTGACCACAGTCTATCTTTTCTCTGCTGTGTCCATCAACGGTGCCTCCTGCTCCGACTCTGGTCATATACTGGCGCCTGGGGGCTGGACACCTTGGCTTCCTTCATCTCTCTTCCTCCCTCAAACCTCAGGCCCTGAGCCACCACTGACGTTCCCCTTAGCCTCTCTGCCAGTGTGATATGGGTCTTCCCGGTGGGGGGGTTTGCACATCTGGACACACCTGCCTCCTTCTCGGCTGGCACCACAAAGCACATCCTCTCTCTTCGGGTATTCCTCCATCTCCCCACACCCCACTTATAGCTTTGGCTTCTCAACATTAGGCTGAAAAAAAAAATCTGGCCCTTTTTTCTTTCTGTTTCATCTTCCATGGGCCTCCTGACCTTCTTAGACTGTGGTTACCCTGTCCCGGGGCTAGGAACACCCGGCGTTTATCTCTGCTGAGTGCTCAGCATCCACACCCATCTCTTCAACTTCAATGTGAGTGAACCCACCGTCTCCATGACAATCAACCCCTCACTGCCCATCCCTACAGCATTGCTGGTCCTCTCCCCCCCCCTCCCCCGAGCCCTAATACCAGGTTCCCTTTTCCTTGAAATTCTCTTCCCCTCTCTGTCTTCCACACTTTCCTTTGCTTTGATTTTACCCACACCCCTTCTCTGTTTCTTCTTGTTCCTTCTGACCTCATTTCCTGGCCCCGGGTCATGCCTCGTGTCTACACTAGCCTCCAGGCCGGCCCCGTCTCGTCCAGGTCCTGTTTGGGTCCCTTCTTCTCTGATGGTTCTTTCCCTAATAGGAAACACTCGTACGGTAGCCCTTGGCTTTGCCAGAACCCAGCTTTCTGTAGTATCTGGGAACTACATTTGCTTTTCCCTTTGCCAGCATCAAAGTCTAAATCCTTGGAGATGTGTATGCTCAAAGTTCAGTGAAGACAGCTTCCTTTGCGGACGTCAAGCAGCCAGTGAACAGGGTTGGCTTCTGCACCCTGTTCATGCACATGCCCTGTCCAGATCTCCCTGGGCCCCTAGCTCTAAACTCCATTCCACGATGGGTCTCATGGACAAAAGAAACGATAAATCTGGCAGAACCCTTACAACTCCACGCTTTCAACTTTCCTCTAACAACTTTCAACCGGAAAACTTCTTAGCCCTATTTCCAAGTAACTTTTCATCCATTACAAAACCCACAAATTTTTCAAAGGGGCTTTGAAATAAGATCACCTAGGAAAGAAAAAAAAAAAAAAGCCTATCACAAATGAAAGTCTTTGAAAAGAAAGAGGCCCTTTCCTGTGTTCCAGCTCCCCCTCGGATACCATTCCCTTTCATTTTACAGGAGGTGCAGGGCAGGCCTGGCCCTCAGCGGACGCCTGTGATGTGAGGGAGCCAGTGGCCCAGACGGACACACAGACGAGAGGGGGAGCAAGGGGCAGCTGCTGTGGAGCTGGGCTGGGCCTTTCATCCCCCCCATTCAATCAGCCCTCACAGCGCCCCCAACAGCTGCTCCTTGTAACCTGCGTGTGGCTCTCAGAGGCTTCCTGTCACCCTGCAGGTTTCCCATTCACCTGGGCAACGCAGCTAGCTGCTTTTCCAGTGCACACACTGGAGACTCTCTCCATTCTTATCACCAAAGTGGGCGGGTAGGGAGGCGGCGAGAAAAGCCCCTACTCTGGCCTTTGATGGGGGCATTTCCCAACTGCCAACCCTGCAGGCAGTAAACGTGGGGCCACTTCTTGCCCTCCCCAGGGTCAGCTTCTGACGCGCAGACACACACACCCGACAACACCCACTTCCGTAAAAGGAGCCTTTGTTAAACTTTAGATTTAACACCGTGGCGAATTTGGTGAAGGAAAGTCTTCCGGCCTGGACGACTGTGCTAAACCTGGTTCCGGAGAGGCACACAGGCTCCCTGACTGGACCACCTGTTAACTGGGGCTGGTCCTCCTATGCCTAGACTCCATGTGCTCAATACGAATTCTGCACCAGGCTTCTGGGCCTCCCAGCCACCCCGGGGAGATGATAGATTCTTTAGAATGGTTTGGCCATGGGCTGGCCTGGTCTGTTGCCCACCAAGCCCTCTCAGTCCCTTCCCAGGGGTCATTCTAGAACTGACCAAGACCTCCACGTTGGCATGGTCCATTCTAGCCACGAAGGACCCCCAAACTGAGTCCCAGCCCCTTCTTGTAGAACCTTCTAGCACATCTACCCGACCTTCTGAATCATTCCCAGTTTTCTAGTTGTAGCTGCAACAGATCATTATCACTTTTTTTTTTTTTTTTCATTTATAAAGGCTTCCTGGGCAGAGAGAAACATTGCCAGCCCTCTGCATGAGAGTGCGTCGTCCACCGAGAACAGGACTCAATGCCAGGTGACACAATCCTGACACAGACATCTTCAGCGACCTCATTAGAGGCCGAACGAGAGAGAGAGGAGGACTGTGTCAGAGTCACACGGAGGGGCACGCAGGACAAAGACACAAACAGCACAGCACAAAATATCCTTGTCAGGTGGCTCCTCAGGCCGTGAGGACGGCGGAGGGAGGGGAAACAGTCTTTCTTAGTAGAGGCACTTCGGGACTCCCAGCACCCAAGCTCACAATCAGCCACAGCATGGGACTCCAAATTCAGTGGGGGTTCCCCCAGTGTGGACATTCTAGAAGCATGCGCTGCAGGACTCAGGTTACATTTCCTAGGTGCCTGGTGTTTTCTCGTTGAGTTTCTGCCTGCCTAGTCTCTGCAATGATAGTAACAGGTGGCCAGGCACATTCTGGAGGTGAGGGGCTCCCTCTGCCTCAGTCTAGCTCAGCTTCATAATGGAAGCAGTTGAAGTGATTTTTATTTATTTATTTATTTAGGAAAATTCTTTCAGCATTGATCCATCATCTCTATCGGCTATGGTTATCTTGCTGGGCACATTGACTCTATCCATGCTCAGGAGGTATGGGGCAGAGAGGGACACTGGTAAAGCCTCAAGAGGTGATGGAAGCGGGGCCGGGCAGTGGTGACACACACCTTTAATCCCAGCACTCGGGAGGCAGAGCCAGGTGGATCTCTGTGAGTTCGAGGCCAGCCTGGTCTACAGAGCGAGAGCCAGGACAGAGAAACTCTGTCTTGCAAAAACAAACAAACAACAACAAAAAAGAGGTGATGGAAGGGGTATGAAGTGCAGGCAAACAGCAATTCTGCCCTGGTATAGATGGGGGGCAGGACTTCCTTTCCTCAGGACGACACTAAGGAGAGGTGGGGTGAGTAAATAACCATGTGTAACCCTTCTTCCATTCAACACCTACACACCCACTCACCCACCCACTCATCCACCCACCCGTCCACCTACCTATTTACTTAACCACCTATTCATCCACCAATCCACCCACTTGTACACCTATCCACTCATCCATCAATCCACCCATCCATCCATCCATCCATCCATCCACCCATCCATCCATCCATCCATCCATCTATCCATCCACCAACCAACCAACCAACCAACCAACTAACCAACCAACCAACCATTTCATTCTTATCAAGAAACTAACCTATGCTGGAGACATAGCCTTGAGTAGTCTCTGGCGTCAGGGAGCACAATCCAATCACAACCCTAACATCTGTATCCCCTGGACCTGTGAATATAGGCTAGTTTTCAAGCTCCCAAGGCCGGGGCATTCTCTGAGGCCACCATCTGGTTGTCCTGCTCTGTTCCACACTGTCTTAGCTCAGGATGCCGTAACAGTATATTACACACCTAGTATGTGACCGTGAAGCGCTAACAGCAGACATTCCTTCTCCTCACAGTTCTAGAGGCTGGACTACCTGAGATCAGGGTGCTGCCATGGTCTGTTTGGGTCAGATTCCTCCTCTTGGCTTACAGATACCCAGCTGCCTTTATGACTGTGTACTGACATGAAGGGAGACGGGATTCTGGCACCTTTTTCTCATCATGGGAGACGAAGGCCATTATACTAGGAGGGCCTCGCCCTCACGGCCTCATCTAAACCAGAACATCTCCCAAAGTTCTGCACTCTAAACACCATCACAGTGAGGGCAAAGGCATCAACCTATGGATTTGGGGGGAGAGAATTCAGTCCACAGCACCCACCCAGCATGCACGCAGTGGGTGTTCAGAACCAGGTCCGTATCAATCTGTCTGTCTGTTGTCTCTCTGGTTCCACTTTGCCCACCAGACCCTGGGGGCGTGTTTCATGGAGAGAGTTACTCTCAGACCTGACTAGCATGTCAATCAGCAACCCCCCCCCCCACCAGCCGGAGCTCTAATTTTTAGATAGCTTTCCCCCTCAGTGCCCCCCCTTGCCCAACAACATAATCTCCATGATCTCGAGTCTTTCCCGAACGCTGTTGAAAGGGTTGTTGTATTTATCTCTGCAGAATCCGCTGTGCCCCCATGCAATTTTCCATTGTCATGGTTCATTTTAATTTCCTCTAAGGCTGTTGGCCACTCTCGTGTTCAGAAATAGCTTGTTCCACTTAATAAAAGTGCTTAAATATACAGACATGGGAAGTTTCCTTTGCCTGTGCCTAAGCGCCGCCCTGTGTGAAATGAGTTCCGCATCCATCACGCCTCCTGCGGTAGGGCCCGGTGCAGGTTCTGCGGCTCCCTGGAGAGGAACTCTGAAGGAAAGGTTCAAGGGCACAAGCAGGATCCAGGAATGTCGGGTGAGAACTTTCCCAGCCTGGCTTAGGGCACCATGGGCCTTCTGAGTCAACCTCCACCCCCCCACCCCCAACCCCCCGTCACTTTCACGGTGCCCAGAAGTCCCTACAAGTCATTTTACCTCTCTGAGTTCCCAATTCCCTAGTGGCTCTGAAATGTCTCCCCCAAAGCCCATGTGTTCAAAGCTTGCTTCCCCATCTTGGCATGGGGGACCTAGTGAGAGGTTTTAGGTAGTTATGGAGAGAACAGTTTCTTTGGTTGGCTTTGTTCCTGGCTGCCAGAAGGTGAGTGGGCTTGCTTCATCCCCGGCTCCCACCAGGATGTACTGTGCAAGTCCCAAGCACCAGGGTTGACGGGTGGTGAACGGAAACTCTGAAAACCCGTGAGCCAAGGTAACGTCTTCATAGGTTTGTTGCTATCAGGGAAAGCTGGTAACCCTGATCTATAAACTAGTCATGAGAATTTCTTCCCCCCAAGACAGGTTTCAGTGAAAAATGGCCACCCCCTCTCACCAGGGACAAGTGGTGGTGGTGGTGGTGGTGGTGGTGGATGTCATAAGTGGCAGCAGTCACTGCGATCAGGGGCCTCAAGAACATGCAAATGTTAAGGGCCTTTTCCAAGAAGGAAGACCTTCCAAACACTGGTCTCTCTTCTGAGTCAGTTTTTTTCTGGATTGCTGAGGCCCAAGAATTCCCTTCAGGCTGTGGCTCATCAGGAAAGGACGAAGGAGTGGAAAACAGATTGGCTCTACATTCAGGATCTCTGGAGAGCCAAGCCTTTGGGGGGTACCAGGTCACAGCTAGGGCACGGTAATCTCTGCAGCTAAGCTAAATTACAGGGAAAATATTAGCCATGCGTTGGACTCGGAGACCCAGTGACCAGGAGCAACATCGTGCAGGTTACCTTTCTTTTGCTTAAATAACCAAAGAGTCCGGGTGACTAGGAGATAAAGGCATGGGAGTGGGGATGAGTGGCTCCACCACAGCTCCAGTCTTGTCTTGCTCTATGTTTGGTCCTCCAAGGACAGGAAAGGCCAGAAAATGTTGGCCTAAGAACTTTGGTCCTCAGAGCCCCAGAGATGCACACTGTAGACAGTCATTATCAGAGCGCAGAACTTGGGGTCACATGGGATACAAATGACTTCTTACTAGAAGCTGGGGGATCACTTCAGTGCCATCACCCCTGGAAAGTGGGATTTGAGTGTTTGGAATAAGGCTAGCCTTTACTCATCTCCTTGGGCTTTAGTATTGACGCCAAAACTTTCTATTACTCTTAGAAAGATAACCTAGAGATCTACTGATGGCTATCCATATATTAAAGACAGAAATGGAGGCTGGGACTGTGGGCTCAGTCAGCCTGTAGCCACTGAATCAGCAAGCCACAGCCCAGCCCTAGAATGACACACACCTAGGGGGACGGACGGATGGACGGACGGACACACACACACACACACACACACCCTACCTCTAGCCTACTTGGGCTGCCAGAGGCCCGTAGCCCCACAGTGCAGGAGCAGCTGGCAGACGCTCCATCTGCCCCCAGAAACTTTCCTTCCTCAATGGCTCCAAAACACAGAGTCTCCCATGGCCACTTTGAGCTTCCCTCCCAGCTACTCTTTCCTAAATCAGCTTCCAATCTGACTCATTTCAGTTTTAAAACAAGAAAACATCAACAAACACTATGCAGGGAAACAGATGGTAACAATTACAGGAGGGAGAAAACAGAGCCCGCTCCCTCTACCAGGGGCATGAGAACATATTGTCCCCCAGACAGCGGTTGTCTTCCAGCTATTCTCCTGTGGAAATGTGGGCCTGGGGCTCTCTCAGGGGCCACCCCCCCATCAAGGGACAGGCCAGCCCTGGAGGGGGTCTTAAGGCTTATAGAGCACCTTGAAGCAAGTCTACTCACTGGGAGCTGAGACCTGGTGCTTCCCCAGGGAGGGAAGAAAAAACATTCCTGAACATTCTAGGACACCTTAAATGAACCTGGCACCCCATCATCAGAGGCCTGAGAGCAGGGGGTGCTGGCCTCATCCCCTGCACACTACCCATGGCCGGCCCTTTCCATGTCCTTATGGTACTATGTCACACACCAGGCCACAAGCTCCCGAGGGCAGGGGTTATTCTCTCAGTTGGGGTGGCAGTTAAGAACTGGGCTCTGGATGCTGGCTGCTGGTTCAAGCCCGAGGGCTGCTACCATTTAGGAGTGGGGAGAACTGGGGTGAACCAAGAAAACTGCTGGTGCCGTCCGTCCTTGCCTCACCCCTAAGAGGCAGCTATTTCAAGTACCCCCCTCCTATGACTGAGAATTAATGTGTGCAGAAGCCCCGACGCGCCACCCAGAGCCCGGCGGGTGCCGCGTGCTGAAGCTCCGACGGCAGTTTATTCCCCATGCAGATGGGCCAGCCTCGTGTCTGGTGCTCAGTAAACAGCCCTAAAAGCTTGCCAAGTGGAAGGCTGAGGAGGCAGCCTCCAGCTGGTCATGAAGGCAGGGGCGACACACGCTGCCGCAGCCGAATCCAAGCTGTGAGGATGTAAAGCCCTGTTGGTGGAGTTGGGGGCTGGAGGGCTGGGTCTGAGAGCAGATGGCCAGTGGCCAGAGTCCTGAGTGAGATTTACCACGCTCCATCCTCTTCGATGTGCCAAGTGTCCATCCTTTGTGGTGAAGGTTGAGTAAGGGCTTTGCTCTCCAGGATATCAAACGGGCACACAATCAGCCAAGAAAACAATGGCAAACAGTGCTATGATTGGTCTCTGTCCGGCAGGCAGGGGTAGGGGTGGGGTTTTTTGTTTTTTTTTTTTTGTCAGGAATGAGGGTGTGGACAACACAAGACGGAGAAGACATGCCTATCCTTCAGGCAAGGATGCATAGTGCTTTTTGTTGTTGTTGTTGTTGGGGGGGATCAAAAAATAGGGTACAGTAATGAGGGGCTTGCCCCACTCCTTCATTACATGAGTCTCTGTTTTCCTCATCGGTACACTGAGAATTACAGTCTCCGAGTCCCAGGCCTGGTGAGATTCTGAAGGTGGGGTCCATCAGTTTCTAGGACCACCCAGGGCTCACTGCGGGCTGCTGCTGTACACCTGCCTTTTGGACCGGACTCTTCCTAACACTGTTCTGTTCCTTGACATATTCTCACCTAACCCTTGTGCAGCAGAAACGGGCCCCCCGACATGCCAGTGACCACAGATGTGATGCTCTCCCAGGTGTCCTGCACATGTTCACACACGTAGGCTGTCACACACATGTCTCCCCGGGTACCTTGGCACGTGACATCTGCTTCTGGCTTTCACCCTAGGTGGGCCTTCGGCCAAGCTCCCAGCCTCGGGGTATGCTGTGTCTGCCCCAGAGGAATATCATTCCAGGCTGATTGGTAGTGTCAGACAGAAGCAAGATGGGGCAGCTCCAGGATGAAGGACTCTCTCTCTTCCTCACCCCATCTAGGGCTGCCCCACACCAGCACGCATCACAGCCCCTTTGGAAGGACTCCCAAAGTCGAGAGGGGCGCCCCCTGGTTCTGTCTGTGTTCAGGGGCTAGGCATCTTCACATTTTCAGGGTGTGCATTTCCTGCCTGGGGGAGACTGTCTCCTTCACATCCCCACTTCTCTCCACCACCCCCCTCCTTCCCCTCCGACTCCACCTCTTCCCTTCTTTTCCCTCCCCTTTCCATTTTTTATGTTTTTCTCTTTTCTCCTCCCTCCCTCCCTCTCCCTCTCTCCTCTCTCCTCTCTCCTGCTCTCTTCCCTCTCTTGTCTCCTTCTCTCTTTTTCAACCTCTCTCTTCCTCGCCTTCCTCTTCTCCCAGGTGTTCCAGACAGCCGCAGTTGGCAGCCTTCAGTCTTTGCCAAACCCACTGCCAAGCTCCCCGGAAGGCAGCTCAGAGGGAGTGCAGAGACCCAGACTAGCCCCAGAGGGAGCATAGCTTATTCCTGTGGGGTCTTATCAGAAACAATGGCAGCTGGGAGGCAACAGCATGCCTTGGCGTGGACGTGGACGGGATCTCCATGCCAAAGGCTCCCCCAAAGCACCTCCTTCAGGGAGGTCAAGCGGGACTGAAGACAATCAATTGGGTAGATTCCCCAGCCCTGGGGTGAGAACTAAGAACATAGATCTGAGGCTTTGCGAGGCCAATCCCTTCACGTGCACACGCCGTGCACCAGGAGGCCAGGGTTTGGAACACTCAGCTCCATCAAGGTTGTTCCTTCCTGCTATGGGCTTGGGCATTTAGCTGCCAACCTGGGTAACTGCACTCATCACCTCACCGGATCCCTGGACGTGGGTTTCTTGAGCTGGGAATCGAGCTTTGCTTGTTCTTCTGGTGGAGGGCACTTATCAGGATGGCAGAAGAGCCCAGGCGAGCTGTCTCAGTCGTGTGGCCTCCACTCTTTAAAGGATGGCGTTTCTCAAGGTTCTGTGAGCTCTGACTCTGTGATTGGGACCCTGCTTATGCAGCTGGACTTATGGCCCTATTAGCTCGGTCACCTTTATATTCTAGACCTCGTGTATCTAAAGGCCTATTTCCCACCTCCCTGTTGGTATTCTATCTGCACCACTGGCCCAACTTGTTCCCAGGTGGGTTCTCCATCTCCCTCTGAGCCCAGGCTTTCTGCTGTGATATGCCCAGAACTACCCCTGCTATCTATCCCCAGAGCAGGAACCTAGAACCCAGCTTTCACGGCCTCCACCTTGCACTAATCTCCTGTGGATGCCTCCCATGGTTTATTCCAGGAGTCTGACCACCCAGCCCCCACCGCTGTACCTGTCTTGCACCTCTGCCCTTTCCTGGCTTCCCATGATGGTCCCCTGGGGTGGGGGTGGGGGTGGCGTGTCCCTGTTCTCTGTTCTGCAAAGTAGTGACTTCTCTAAAACATAAACCGGCCATATCATTGTCTTCCCCAGTCCTTTCATAGCCTGCAGCCTAAGGGGCAAGCCTGGGCTCTCCTCCACCTGTGATCTGCTGGCCCCTGGTGCCACCTCTGGCTCCAAGCCTGGGACTTCATTTCCACCAGCCTGCACAAGACCTTGCAAGACCTTGTCTGCTGTGTGTCTTTCCGCTGGAGTCTCCTCCAGCAGGCTTCGCTCCCCTTCCCTGGTCCAGCTTAGAGCCTCTCTTCTACAGTGGGGGATCTCTTGAGCTCAGATGTGCCACTAGATCTGAATTCCTATACGCTCGCTATCTTTTTCTCCAAGACACTACGAATTCTGCAAAGCAGAGACTGTCCCGTGTCTCCAGGATGGGGGCCAAGCTATCCTTAGTGCTGAGTAAAATGGAGCACCTAACTGGGAGTCCCCCATGGTGCTCTGAAGGGGGAGGGGGCGGGCAGTCTAGGTTCTTGTCGCTGGCGGCTCCACCAGGGACTCAGCCACACCTCTACATCCCTGCTTGCTGCCGTTCCAGGGCAAAGGAAGTTTTGAGTCCTTTCTAATCAAGCTGTCAGTATGGGAGTCCTGACAGCGGACATTGATTTTTCGATGAGGGGAGGCTTCTCTTGTGTTCTTCACCATGACAGTCACTTCCTACTTCTAGACCTCAATCTCTTCCGCCACCACAGACCCCTATTCGCTTCCGTCCCACTGGGACCTGGCCTACAGTCAGTACCAATGTTTCACTCTGGGTCTCAGACTGGAAAGGAGCCATAGCCAAGACCTATGTGAGTTGACCTTTCATCTGTCCCCTCCCCCCATTTAGTCAATTTGAGGGCCCAGGCTCCTCTGGGAACACACAGACCCACTGGCCCAGGTCTGAAGCAGGCCCTGGCACGGCAAAAGATACTACAAAGGGAGCAAGCTCTCAGATCATCCCAGCAGATGTCCCCCAGGTGGGGTGGACAAGCTACTTCTCCTGTAAACTGCCACATACTTGCTATTAAAAACCATCGTTCAGGGGCTGGGGAGGTCGCTCAGTGGGTAAAAGCACCTGCTGAGGAGACGTGAGGGATCGAGTTCCGATACCCAGTACCCATGCAAAAAACAGGATGCGGTAGCTCGGGTGTCTGTAATCCTAGCATTCTTGCAGGGAGATAGGAAGAAGATCGGGGGAGGGAATCCCGGAAGCAAGCTTGGAGGCCACCTAGCCTGGTGTATGCTGTGGAAAAACAACCAAGAGACCCTGTCTCAAGGTAGACATGAGGACTGACACCTGAGGGTGCCTTCTGACTTTCACACACTCACTGTGGCATGTGTGCATCCACATTTACACACATAAATGTGCACATATACATCCATGTACCAATAAGTAACTAAGCTTCATTCACATTTTTTCTTGCTTTCTAGCAGGGAGGGATCAGAGGGGGTGGTCCTGAAGCTTAGGCATCAGGGATGAGATCTAGAACATCCGTCCACCAACAGACATGCTGCCTTCCCTGGCTGAGGAGCCTGCGGCTGCTGGGCTTATATCAGGCTGCCTCAGAGGAGGGACCTCTGTGCACAGTACTGGCCCCCTGGGAGGGGAAGGAGCGGGTCCTTGTCTATGAAGATGGCAGGCACTCTTAACAAGCATCCTCATCTCTACTCACACCGTTCGAGACTTCTGTTACTCTCAGTGGAGGGGGAAACTGAAACACGTTCTGCAGATTACCAGCCTCATGTTGAATCCTCTGGGACTTGGTGATTCACTCCTCTCCCAAGGCCAGACCACGGGCTCAGGAAAGCCCTCAATATCTCAGTCCCTGCCATAATCATTGCCATCTATACATCTCTGGTGTATTATAAGGAATTGGAGACCAGGAAGTCCTGAGCTCCGCAGTTGACATACTGTAGACCCAGGACGGTTGATGGCATGCATGGTTCTTGTCCAAGTCCAAGGGTCTGAGATCCAGGAGAGCCTAAGGTATAAACTCTAGTCTGGAAGCTAGCAGGCTGGAAACCCAAGAGGAGCTGGAGTTTCAGTTCAGTTGAAGGCAAAATAAATAAATAAAGAGAGAGAGAGAGAGAGAGAGAGAGAGAGAGAGAGAGAGAGAGAAGGAGAAGAAGAAGAAGAAGAAGAAGAAGAGGAGGAGGAGGAGGAGGAGGAGGAGGAGGAGGAGGAGGAGGAGAAAAAGTAAGAAAGAAAGAAAGAGAGGAAGAAAGAAAGAAAGAAAGGAAGGAAGGAAGGAAGGAAGGAAGGAAGGAAGGAAGGAAGGAAGAAAGAAAAAAACCAGTGTCCCAGTTCAAGAGTTAGGTAGAAGCTCCCCTTGGTCAAGGTGGGGCCAGCTTGATGCTCCACTTAGGCCTTGTGGTGGCCGTTCTGAGGGGACACGGGGACCAGCCACCTGCTTTCCTCCGATTACTGATTACAGATTCAGGGTTAATCTCCTCTCCAGACGCTGCTGCTGACATCGTCAGAATAACGTTGGGCCAAATATCTGGGAGGCCCGTCAAAGTTGACACATAAAATTAGCCATCATATCATCTCCTACAACCCCCACAATTATATTGCCTTTGGTTGAATTTTTATTTCAATCTGTGCTCTGGGTAAGAAGGGTCCAGGATTGGGGGGGGCGGGGAGTGGCGGGGAGAGGCAAACAATAAGAATATGAAGCAGGGCTGGAGAATTCCTTCCATGAGGATGGAACTTTTCCTTTGACTCTCTCCCATAAATCCTGCCCACGCCCCCTCCCCCCCTCCCCCAATCCCAGGAGACACTGTGTGTGACTCTTCCCCACCCCCGGCAAAGGGAAGAAATAATACAGTTCCCTGGCACATCTGCTCCCACACCTCGGCATATGCTCCGCCTAGCTAGCTTCCTAGCTGCTAAAACTACAACGGGCAGGCAGTATCTTCCAGTCCAGATCCCTGGGGTAGCTCAGGGGGCCCAGCCTTCCCACGCTGAAGCTTGAAGCATTACTACAACATCAAAAATGTTCCACTGGCGGTTTCAAGATTCCTAAAAAATAGATTCAAAACATCTTTAATACTCTCTGAAGAAGCGATATATCACAGGGAAAGCTGTAACCTTTAGTATTGCTGATATTATCCAGGCTGCGGGCTGGCTGGGAAGGTAACCGCAGCCAGTTCTTATTCCTAGCGGCTGTGGCTGCCGCCCCAGGTCCAGGACCCTTCCACCCACCATTGGTGGAAGCGGTTGCCTATCTGAGCATTTGCCTAATGTGTTTTTACAGAGTCTAAAGAGTCACGGGACTCAAAGGCCATGATTTCCAAGAAACAGCCTTCCCCTTTTAACACGATATCCCTGAAAATAATACTGCCTGTCTCAAGCAATACCATGCCCTGTAAGGAATGCATTTCCCTGCTTTCCAGCCCCAACATGGAGTTGTGAGCAAGGACCTGGGGCTGAGCCTCTGAAAGAGCCAGCCCCACACAGGGAGAGCTCAATGGATTAAGTATGAGCGTGGTGATGACCAGATAGCAGCATGCCTTGGGGTATAAGAGGGGTGCAGAGACCTCTCTGCAGGTGACTCCCTCAGAGTCTGTGGCAGGTGCCACATCTGGCCAGAGGAGCCCAAAAAAGCAGGAGATGAGACACTTGGACGTGCCGTATTCTTTACCCTCATTTCTTTCTGAAGGTTAGTATTATGGGTAATCAACACAAGCAGAGAGGCGATAAAAGCCTGAAAACAGAGCACGGAGACATTTCCTTTACCTTTGATAAGTGGATGGTATTCCTTTGCCAGCAGGTACTCCTTTTTCTCCATCTTACACTTTAAACCTGGCTAAGCAAATAGGCTGAGATACGGCCACTGCTCTGATATGGAGAGCAAGCCTAGGCACAGGGAGCAGGAACACCATGCTGGCTCCCCCTTAGCTTTGGAAGCCAGATGTTTCTATGTGATTTTCTTGCTGCCTGCCCAGCTCTGAAGCCCCCCCCCCCCCCCCCCCCGCTGTGAACGAGCAGAGACACAGATGAACGAGCAGATAGGATGGAACCCTCAAAGCCACAGTTCAGGTGCTCTGTGTCCTTGGGTGGACCGCTGGCCTTCTCTGAACCCATTTCCTTATCTTTTCTGGGAAGGATAAGAATGACAGATGAGCCGGGGAAACGCAGAGCGGAACTACATTGAGATTCTGTCTCACCGCAGTCAGGATGGCTAGCATCAAGAAAATAAACAAGAGATGGCGGTGAGGATGGGTGGAGGACGGGACCCTCCCACAGTGCTGGTGAGAATTGTAGCCACTGTGGAAATCAGTATGGAAGGTCCTCAGATAAGTAAGTTTGCACATAATCCGGCTCTATCACTCCTGGGTACATACTGGAGGAATCTAAGTCATGCTGCCATCCAGATGCCTGCACATTCATGCCCACTGCAGTACTAGTCACAAGAGCTAAGTGATGGAATGAGACTAGGTCTCCTCCAACGGGTGAACGGTTGAAGACACTGTGGCATGTCTACACAGCTGAGTATTATCCAGCCATAAAGACCATCATGTCACCTGCCCCAAAGCAGATAAAACTGGAGAAATAACTCAAACCCAGAAAGACAAATACCACATTTCCCATCACACATGGAGTCTAGAGTTTAGCCACAACAAAAAAGACAGGAAAGAAGAGGCAGGGGACCACTGGTGGGGAGGAGGAAGGATGAGACCTTCATGGCGGATGAACGTGACCAAATGACATTACATACATGTATGAACATTTTATAATGGGACCCATTATTTTTGTAATTAATATACACTAATAAAATTGACACAAATGCACACATACACACATACACCCATTGCATACACAAAAAAACAAATGCCAAAGCCACATCCGAGGTCTGGCACAGGTTCTGTTCCCCCATCTCTCAAATAATAGCTTCTATTATTCTTATCACTCTAGAAAATGTCTTTGTGAATTGTTTGCTTGATGATTGCAACCATGTTTCTTTTTTAATAAAATCTTGATTTAAAAAGGGCCCGAGGGCACGCTACCTCGGGAGTGTGTGGAAGATAATATTTGGAGACTCGCTAAATCTCTCCTGCTAACGTACATTGCCGTGTGTGTGTGTGTGTGTGTGTGTGTGTGTGTGTGTGTGTGTGTGTTCACCTTTATCTTTCTCTTGCTTCCCTTGCAAGAAAGGCTCCTTGGAAGAAAGGAGAATGCTGGGGCCCTGACAATCTCCTCCGCCTTCCCACCAGAGCACTGAAGAGTTGAATGAGCCCCAGGCTGAGTATGACCTTCTGTGGGACACCCTAGCAGAACAGAGGACTGACTGGTCCCTGCTACCTAGGCAGGAGGTGACCAGTCCCCCCACCCCCACTCCCACCCCCGCCCCAGGGCCATGACTAGGGAGAAGGCAAGGGTCCTGGGAGTGTGACATTTTGCACAGGGGTAAAAGTTCCATACCACCAACTGGGTCCCACAAGCCTAGTAAGGCCATTCATGCTGAAGGGGACTACTGCTATTTGGGAGCCCTTAACAGGGGAAACAGTGAACACAAGGCCTGCAAGACCTGGAGGCCATAACAAGCCCGATTCCAAGGGCAGAAACTGAGTGGGTCCCATCAGACCTTAGGACAAGTGATAGACCATCCATTGATGTGGAACGGGAACCAGCCACGGCCCTTTCTGAACAGAGAGGGCAGTGAAGACGCAAGGCCCCAAACAAAGCTGGCGCCGCTGAACTGTGCTGATGTGGTCATTTTAATCCGACGTCCTCAGCACAAGTGCTGTCTGCTCAGTGACCCTGACAAGTGCATGGCCACCCAGCTGCAAACGAGGAATATGTGTGTGTGTGGGGGGGCCTGTGGATGTGAAGCCACCTAGACCGGAATAAAGGGTCAGAGCTGGTGGCAGTCATACAAGCCGCTGCCTCAGCAACCCGGTCCACACAAAAGGCCCTCCGCAGACGCAACCCACCCCACTCTGCACAGAGGTCCTCAGCAGATGTATCTGCTCCATTAGGCGCCCGTACACCCGCCACCCACTTGCTGTAAGAGGAAGTCTGGAGCTCCCAGAGCAGAGAACCCCCATAAGCAAATGCATGCTGTTCTCTTGGTCACCCGCAGAGCTGAGTGCAGGAGGGGTGTAGGATGTTTACCAGGCCAAGTGCAGTGTGAAGGTAGGAAGAGTGAGCAGAGCCCAGTGTCAGGTGCAGAGGGTCTGTGTTCTCAAGGCAGGTTTCCCCATCTGTGAAATGGGGGTAGTCGTGCCTATTCCCAGGCCCATGAGGACCCCTTGAAGCACAGGTGAGGGCCGGTCACTCTTCAGGCTAGCAGCATAAGACCCTTCATTAACACTAGATGCTGCAATTTCCCTGAACAAGCGACAAGGTGTGACAAGAGAGAAGGCTGAGCTGTGAGAGAAAGGAAATGGTCCGGGGATATCTGATAGCTTGAGAAGAATTTTGGAGGGATCCTGTTTGAATGGAGGCCCAGCTGGCTTTGCTCTGCATGGACCAGTGGGTTCTCACTGTCAGTGTCTGGGTCCAGGCACCTCTCATCTGTATAGTGTACAGCTGCCGTTTCCTGGTGGGTTCTGGGTACTCCGAGGTTCCTTCCTCCACTTACTAGCCTGCCCCTGCCTCAGCCCTGAGCCTGCAATGTCCTTCCCTCTACTATTGGTGGGAGGTCCTTAGCTCTGATCCAACAGCACTCCAGTGTGTCAGTCTCTTCTTAATGCTATTGTTTGAAATCTTACACCCAAGTGCAGTGTGATAGCGCATGCCTATAATTCCAAAATATGGGAGAAAGATCATGAATTCGAGAGCTTCCTAGGCTACACAAATCAGTTCTAGACTGACTTGGGCTACATGAGTCCCTGTCTCAAACATACAAACAGAACAGGGCACCCCTCCCACACACACCCAATGGTCCATGCTTATTTTATCCAATTGCACTTATAAATATGTAATTCCAAAGAATGGGCATTCTCTAGAGACTTTGGATACAATATTCTCTATGTAGCCAAAAGTCACGTTTACTGTGTTTTTAAATCCTTGGTGCCTTTACTTATTACTTTTTTGTTTGCTTGTTCTGTTATCTGGAGAGTTTATTAAAAACAGCCGAATGACTATGAATTAAACAAAAATTTCCCTTGAATTCCATCAGTTTTCACTTAATGTATTTCAAGGCCGTGTTCTATGGTCTTAGATGCAAGCGATTATAATTTCTAGGTGAACTGAGGTGACTACAAACATCTTTCTAACTTTCTTCTTTCTTTTTTGATCTTGGGAGCTAGAGCTGTTAAACATAACAATGAAATATTCTTTCTAACCCTAGTATTAGGGCCAGCAAGCTAGCTCAGCAGGTAGAGGCACTTGCCGAGTCTGGTATCCATATTAGGAAGAGAAAACTGACTCCCAAAAGGTGTACTGACTTCTGCACACATGCTGTGGTATGCATGCGTGCACACGCATGTACATGTACACACACGCACAAATAAAAAAACTGAATGTAAAATTGTCCTATATAACAAACCCTACTTAACCAAAATTCCCAATTTTGCCTGGTGGCAGCGGCGCATGCCTTTAATCCCAGCACTTGGGAGGCAGAGCCAGGTGGATCTCTGTGAGTTCAAGGCCAGTCTGGTCTACAGAGTGAGATCCAGGACAGACATCAAAACTACACAGAGAAACCCTGTCTCGAAAAACCAAAAAACAA
>CABHPP010146159.1:0-23969 GCA_902168425.1 Peromyscus attwateri
TAAAGTGGTAAATTTTATGTTGTGTGTATTTTACTTCAATTAAAAATAAAAATTAACTCTGGGCGGCGGTGGGGCGCGCCTTTAATCCCAGCTCAGGAGGCAGAGCCGGGCGGGTCTCTGTGAGTTCGAGGCTAGCCTGGTCTACAGAGCAAGATCCAGAACAGGCACCAAAACTACACAGAGGAACCCTGTCTCTAAAAACCAAAATAAATAAATAAATAAGTAAATAAATTAAAATAAAAATTAACAATAAAGGGCTGGAGATGATTCAGTGGCTAAGCACTTGCTGTTGAACCTTTAAAAATGGAGTTAGGATCCTCAGAGCTGATGTAAGTGCTGGGCGGGCATGGTGGCCCCCTTGTAATTCCAGCCTCAGAAGGTGGAGCAAGCTGGCTCGTGAGACTAGTCATGCCAGCGAGCGCTGGACTTGACTGAGAGACCCTGTCTCGATAAGGTAGGGGAGCAGCTGAGATGATTCCTGATAGTAACCTTGGGCCTGCACATGCACACACATATGCACATACACACTCGAACACCCCACATGTGCTACACACACTTACACACACACACATACACACCTTTACTATTGCCAGAGTGTAGACAAGGATCTGTTCCCCTCACCTCATCGACCTGACCCAACTCTCCCCTCCTCTCCCCTCCCCTTCCTTCCCCTTCCCCATTTTAATAGGGTCTCATTGTAGCCCAGGCTGCCTCAAATTCTGGGATTATAGGCATAGAGTACCACACATGGTTTATGTGGTACTGGCGATAACCCGGCCCTTGTGCATGGTAGGCAAGCACTCTACCAACTGAGCCTCAGGTCCTACCTTGCCTGTTTTCTTGATCCTATTTTTTTTTTTTTAAAATTAGCGTTCCTTGTGGCCCAGGCTAGCCTTAACTTGTTAGATAGCCAAAGATGACTTTGAACTCCTAACCCCCCTGCTTCTGCTTCCCACATGCTGAGATCACAGGGGCGCCCCACCCTGCCGGACCTTCGACCAGCATCAGCATTGAGATGGTGAAGGGTGCTGAGAAGTTTCTGGAATGTAGCTATACTATGACTTCACAACTTTTTCGAAACAGGGCCTCAACGTGTTGTCCAAGCTAGCCTCCAAGTCATGGCAATCCCCCTGCCTCGGCTTTCCGCCTGCTGGGATTGTAGGCATGAGCCACCACACTTGTTTGCTGTGTTCTTCCATCTTCTCCATTACATGCTTGGCCATCGTGAGGACACTCCTGAGACAGCGTGGCTTGACCAACACTGGGCAGCACCATTCTCATGGAATACCTCCGATGGCTCTTTTCATTGTACCCAGCTTCACCTGTCAGCTGGCTACACACACACACACACACACACACACACACACACACACACACACACACTGCAAGACCAGGTACGGCTCACAGATACCTCATGTCCCCAGAGAATATTGTATTCTGTGGGCTGTCTTGTTTGAAGATTTATTTTACTTTTAATTATTCCCTACCATATGTGGGGGTGTGAAGTATGTGCGGGTTTGAGAGCAGGTGCCCCTGGAATGTAGGAGAGAGTGTTGGGTTCTCTGGAGCCTGCCTGACAAGGGTGCTGGGAACTGAACTCAGGTCCTCTGCAAGAGCAGCATGCGCTCTTAAGCGCTGAGCCATCTCTCCAGCCCATTGTGTTGCGTTTTTTAAATTGAACTAATGCAACAATTCAGGTTTCCAACTTTTCTAGAGAAGCAGGAAATTAAACTGATGGCTGCTGTCTTCTTTGGATCTAAGTTCTTAATCCTCCTTTCTGAGAGAGAGAGAGAGAGAAAGAGAGAAAGTTATTCTGTTTTATTTATAATGCCTGTGAATGTGTATGTCATGGTGTGTGAGTGGAGGGCAGAGGATGGCCTGAAGGAGTCGGTTCTCACCTTCCACCATGTAGATCCTGGAAATGGAACTCAGGTCCTCGGGTTCTGTGGCAAGTGCCTTTACCACTGAGCCATCTCAACAGCCCCACCACATCCCACACCGCTGTCCATTCCAGGGTCTTTGCCTGGCTAGACTCTGAGCTCTCTGATCCCAAGGACTATACTTCATCCATTCTGACATCCCTGGTGTCTGGATTATCATTCATGTTTGATAAATATTTCCTAGCGCCTTAAACTTTTAACAAGTATAGTGCCTCATTTACTATAAGGAAAGTTGGGTGTGAGGAGCGTGGTGCATACTTGTAATCCCAGGACTCAAGAGGACGTGACTGGCACAATCCAGCTCAAGGTCAACCTGGGCTACATATTGACATCTGTCTCAAAGAAAGAAAAGAGGCTGTGGGGGAAGGGATGGGGAAGGGGAAGGAAAAATAAAAGCAGCTGCTTTGTAGATGCTATGAGAATACAGAAAAGGTTTCCGATATCAGCCCTACCCTGGAAGAGCTTATCGGGATTGTGCATCGTTAGTTCATCATTCACTCATTCATTCATTCACTCATTCATTCATTCACTCATTCATTCACTCAGCTACCCAGCATAGTGTAAACTTTGGTCAGGTTGACACTGGGACAGAAGGGAAAAGAGAGAAGCCCAGTGTAAGCCACTCCTGAAGTGACTTTCAGGGTAGCATGGGAGATGTGAAGACGGCACACTGTGACAAGTGCTATGACCAAGCTTCTAAGAATCACTAAACACACGAGGCCAAACAGCTACTTTAAAAGAGAAGGGACGCAGCGAGAGACTCGGCTGTGGCCCTGTGGAAGCTCAGCTCAGCTTGTCTGTGGTGCGTTTCCGGCCACCAAGAAGAGTGCGCTAAGAAAGGCGCCATCAGTGACTGGTGCCTAAGGGCTCCCTTAGAGAACATCTTGGCTTACCGCTTAGCTCTGTGTGGCCCGATGCTTCCCACACCTTTTAAGAAAATCTCTCCTCCCCACTCAGTGGCATCCTACGAAACTCATTCCTTGTGACCCTTCCAGGAAAACGGATGCAGATACCATACCATGGAGTTTGGTGGCTCTTTTAACCTTTTAAAAGAAAAGGATTGAAGAGTATGGTACACGCTTCAGGGGTCCCTGGAAGCCCATCGACTCTTCTACTTCACAGGGAAGGAAGAGAAGGAAAGAAATCCCAGGGAGGGAAAGCCCACGCAGGCTGACACAGAGTTGCTGGGTGAGGTGGGTCTGCTCAGTGTGATGGGAGACTGTATGAAGAGAGGGGACCATGGCAGAGCTTTCCAAGCCAAGCAAGTTGTGCCCTAAGCTGCTTGGTATGGACCGATCAGATGCTGCATGGCTGGGAGAGCTGAGGGAGACCAGGGTCCAAGATGTTGCTAATGTCAGGAGCCATGGTAGGGTAACAAGCAGGAAAGCCCCGTGGCTCCAACTTCCACACATCTGAACCCATGGGCTGTTGTTACCCTTGTAAGGTTCCCAACTTGCTTTAAGTCACCAGTTATCAGTCTCCTGTCTGAAAATTCATTCTAAGAATCGCATCTGTACTCTCTGGGCATCCTACCTTGAACAGTTAAAAAAGCAGATCTGCCTGACTTCTAATTTTAGAAGGAACTGGGCTGACCTTCATTCTGCTGCTGCTAACTGGAGCCCCGTTACCTGGGTGACTGGATTCACAATATGTCAGTATGCAAATCCCATCTGCCCAGGAGGAGAAGGCAAGAAAGGCCTTGCTCCTCCTGGGGCTGTCAGCGGGATCTGGAAACAGCTCCCTCCGGAGTGGGAGGAGGGTCGTGGAACAGAAGGAAATCGGGGAGGGGACCACCACAGACCATGGCCAGAGCCTTGTCTTCCTCTTCACTGCCCCCTGTATGACTTTGCCCTGGGTTGGAGTGGGGATGATGGCCTTAAGTGTGTCACAGGTATGCACCCATGGGCTTAGCGTATTCCTTCTGCATTTCTTCTCTGGTTCACAAAACATTGGCATGCAGAGTAAGACTTTGTTGTGTGTGTGTGTGTGTGTGTGTGTGTGTGTGTGTGTGTGTGTACACACCATGGCACACAGTAGCAGTCAGAGAACAACCTGCAGGAGTCTATCCTCTCTTTCCACCATGTGGGTTCCGGGGCTTGAACTCGGGTTATCTGGCTTGGTGGTGTGGACCTCTGCCTGCTGAACCATCCCAAGAGCTCCACTTATTGAAGGCTTTGCTTATGTGGTTTCCCCTGGGAATCACAGTTATCACTGGTATGTGGGCTGGACTCCACCGAAGAGTTATGTCAGTAGATGTGATGTCACCCCCCCCCCCCCACCTCCTGCTGTCGGCTTGAAGGGCTTCTGTCCCAGGAGTGTCTGTATCTGGCTCTTGTTCTGTCTAGTGTTTCAGGCTGGTGGTTCGAATCGGAGAGTCCCCCTCAGACACGTTCAACCCTGAAGCCAGGGCTGCCCCCTTGTTCCTTTTTATGAAATTATGGTCACATCAGCTGTCAGCTGCAGGAATCCCTGCCACCCACACATTTGCTGAGTCCAAATGGAGTAGACTCATTAATTTTAATTTATACTTCAAACCTCAAGGACATCCATGGGTAGGTTGGGCTTTCTTTAATAGTTGTGTTGGGTTTGGGTGGGAGGGGTACTTAAGAACAGGTAGGGGACCTCAGGCTCTTAGCTTCTAATTTTGGACACCAATGGTGGCTTTCCTTACCCCCTCCATGACCTCTTTCTTTCGCATTCTCCTTAGCTGTGTCCCCTCTCACCTCGTTACAAAAATTCTTCCTAGCAATGCTGAAAACCGTCAGCGACAGGCAGGTGCGGGGAAAAAACCACTTCATTTCCCATGATCCTCATGTCCAGACTTAGAAACGGCCTTCTCTCTGGATCCCAAGCACAGGGACTAGGAAGGGAGTGATGAAGTGGATCCTGGAGCTGGACAGCCTGGTGACCACAGACTAGTTAGCTCAGCTTTCCGAGCATCAGTTTCTTCATAGGCCTACAGATGTCAGACACTCTACAGCGGAGTTTCTGTGAGTACTCACCACATTCGTTCTAATCCTGCAGCTCTGTACTGGGCAGAGAGAAGCCCACACACCATGTAGCAGGTTTTCTGAAGATTTTTTTTCCTGCCTTGGCAGGAAGTTCCACTGTTGAGCAAAGTACATTTCCAAGATAGGCTTGGATTGTAGGCTGTCTCTTCCTCCTTCCCCTTCCTTTTCTTTTTTTTTTTTTTTTTTTTTTGGTGGTGGTGGAGGAGAGACTCTTGTGGCCCAAGTTGGCCTTAAACTTTCTGTGTAGTGGAGGAGAACTCTAGTACTCCTGCCGGGATGACAGGAATGTACCATCCTGGGGATGGAACCCAGGGCTCCTTGCAAGACAGGCTACCAGCTTACACACGTCCCTAGCCTCTCCTACTTGAGGATCAGTGCTGGATGCCCCTCCCCGAAGGCTGTGCTAGGGGTGGCAGGTGAGGGGGTGGGATGGGGCCATGCTACTCCATTTGCCACCCCTGCATACCCCAGGTCTGTGCATGTCTGCACCGGCTGTTTCAGCAATCACGTGAATTGCTACAAGTGTACCGTTCAGCTCTGTATAATGTAAAGACGCCCCATGACTGCATAGTTTCTGGGTGTATTTGCTCAGTAAACCACATTTGCCCAAGTGTAAGGCAGTGATGTGAGGGCCTGAGGCTGCAGGTTAACTCTTGACTCCGAAAGCCACTTGTTTGGAATTCCTGTCTGTGTGTGTGTGCACACATGTGGACAGGTGTGGCAGCCACAGGTCAAGACTGAGTGTCTTGCTCTACTGCTCACCCTCTTGTTCTTTTGAGACAGGGCTTTTCACCAAATCCAGAACTCACCAGCTGGCTAGAAGCCCTGGGATCCTCTCCTTGGCCTCCTGGCTTTGAGATCACAGGCACGCACTGGCACAGCTTGCTTTTTAGGTAGGCGCTCGGGGTCTGAATTCATGTCTGCATGTTTGCACAGCAGGCATTTGACTGGCTGAGCCATCCCAGCGGACATTCTTGTTTTTATAGGTGATTCAGAACTTTCCAGATTGAGTGAGAGACATGAAGGAGGAAGGTGGGACGGTGTAGCTCCAGTGGAAACTCTGTCAGTTTCTTAAAAGGTTGAACATGTTGCCACATGACATAGCAATTCTGTCCCAAAGAGAGAACCGTAAACACATGTCCCTACAGATACTCATGCACAAATGCTCATATAGTTCAGTGGTTCCTAATGCTATGACCCTTTAATACAGTTCCTCATGTTATGGTGACCTCCAACCATAAAATAATTTTCATTACTACTTCATAACTGTAATTTTGCTACTGTTTATGAATTGTAAAGTGAATATCTGCATTTTCCAATGGTCTTAGGTGACCCCATGGGAAAGTGTCATTTGCCACCGCCCCCCCCCCCCCCCAGGGCTTGAAGCCCACAAGTTGAGAAACGCTGCTCTTAGCAGCATGATTCATAATAGAAGATGCAAGCACACCACATGTCCATTAGTAGGTGATGGATGTGTCTGTATGTGGTATGTCTGTACAATGGAATAATAGGCAGTAATGAAAAAGGAGCACTGATTTTTGCCACAACACGGGTGAAGATTAAAAAGATGTTAAGTAAAGGTAACCAGACATGAAAGTATACTTATTTGTAAGAAATACCCAGAACAAGCATTTTCATAGAAACAGGAAGTAGATTAGTCACTATCAGGGCCTGGGATAGAGGGGAATGGGGAGTGACAGTTCATGAGTCTGGGTTTTCATTTGGGGTGATGAAAACATGGGATTAGGTGCAGGAGCCAGCTGCACACCTTGGGAATAAGCTAAAAAAGCATTGAATTGTGTTCTCCAAAACATATGAGCGGCATCCATAACAGCTAGTGCAGGGTTTAAAGTCAGTTCCAAGGCGACTTTCTCAAGAGCCTCAGCTGCCTGAAATAGAATAGTGACAACCCAGAGGAAAACCATGGAGAGTACCAAGGATCAGTAAGGTTCTTGGGGCTCGGTGGTAGGGCCCCTGTGCCTGCTATCCATGAGGCCTGGGTCCATTCCCAACCTTGCCAAAAAGAGAGAGAAGGAGGTGGGACTGGAAGAAGAGGACAAGGAAGAAGGGCGGAGAGGACAGGAGGAAGAAAAGCTGATAGACGCGGGTGCCAGCTGCACACCTCAGGAGTCAGCTAAAAAGCACTCAACTGTCTTATTGAAAAACGTATGAGCAGCATCTCTAATGCTAGTGCATGATGATGAGGAGGAGGAGGAGGAAGGGAAAATGAGGAAGGGAAGTAGGAGATTTCCGTGAAAAAGAGTGACTTTGTCACCCCCAACTCTTTGAGTATGTTATATGCATGCAATTCATAAATTCTGGAGGACTCTGCTGCCTTCTCTGCTGTGATTCTATAATTTACTACAACCCTGGCTGGGCCATCGAGAGAATCCCGACAGAGCTTCTGAAGCAGGAATAGCAGTTACCTTTTCAGGTCATGTCCACCTCCACCACCCCAGACTCCCACGGTGATAATTCCTAGCTGCCTCCTTGAGTTGCCCTTACAAAGACTGATTTAGCTGCAATTGTGTTCGGCCCTTTTCAGCCTCAAAGCCACCTACTGCATGGAGTTTCCCTGTGTGCATCTCCAGAGCATTGCAGGAGACACCTGGTGGGGGGGGGGGGGGGTGAGAGAAGTTACAGCTCAGGAAAGTAAGTCTACTGGCTTACAGCAGTAGTTGGGTGGAAACCTCGCCCAGGTCCATCGGCGGTTCCTAGGAGAGGAGTTGGACTCCCAAGTACTGCCTCAGATGGGCTTTGCAACAATAAGAGGTTATGTAACAATAACAATAAGAAAAGAACCCAGAACTGACCTAAAGCATCCCATGGCTTCTTCATGATGGTTGTGGTTTGCAAAAAGGAAAGTGGGTGCGGATGAGAGTGTGGGGAACCTGGACCCTTCTGCACGGCCAATGGGAGAATGAAAGGAAGGCCCCATTGTTAGTTATTTGGCGGCGCTCTTACCCTGTGAGGAAAAGTCACGAAACACAACAGAATCCACTAACAAGAGTTTTATTAAGATAAGGAGAGAGAGACAGATGTGCTCAGGCCTGTGGAAAGACATGTGAGTAAAGATGGAGTTGGAAACATGGCGCCGGCTTATAAAGGCTGGGCTGCACTTCGCCTGCACACACAAGCCCATGTGGCTATTTCACGCATATGCGTAGATCACATGGTTGCACTGCTCGCTTTACGAGACGTTTTGACCCGGAAATGGCTAGGCAGAAGTGACTAGGTCCGCTGGGCATGGGCAAACATGCCCAACCATGGGGGCGTGTTGTGAATCCCTATCACCCATGGAAGCAGTTTATGGGGGTCCTCCAAAAGTTAAGCCTAGGGTGACATTGCTCAAAAGAAAACATAAACAATCAATAAATTTATGGGAAAATATCAGTTTCCTCAGCCATTAGGAGAATGCAGATCAAAACTACATTGAGGGAGCTAGAGAGATGGCTTAGCAGATCTACTGTCTTTTGGCCTCCAAGGGCATCTGCATGCATGTGTGTCTGCATGCACCTACACGCACGTGTACAAATGCATGCACATATAAAATATATAATGTTTTGGGTTTTTTTTTTGAGACAGGGTTTCTCTGTGTAGCTCTGGCTGTCCTGGAATTCACTATGTAGACCAGGCTGGCCTCGAACTCACAGAGATCTGCCTGCCTCTACTTCCCAAGTGCAAAATAATATATTTCTTTAAAAGAAAGAAAAACTCCATTGAGATTTTGAGATGCATCACACAGAATGACTGTTTTTAAGAAAATCATTTAACAAATGCTGGAGGGTGTGGGGAAAAGAACACTTGTTCACTGCTACTGAGAGTGGAAATAAGTTCAGCTATTGTGGAAATCAATATGGAGGTTCCTCAGAACACTGAAGGTAGGACCGTGGAAGCTATACCACTCCTGAGAATATACCAGAAGGATTCCAAGTCAGCACACCGCAGAGATACTCGTGCACCACGCCCTTTCCTGCACTATTCTGAATTAGCCCAAGTCCAGGAACCAGACCAAAAGTCCATCAGCAGATGAATGGATAAAAGGTGTGGTGCATACACAATGGGATTTTATTCAGCTCTGAACAATAATGAACTTAGGACATTTGCAGGAAAATGATGGAATTGAGGATCTTCGTGTGACAGGAAATAAGCCAGGCTCAGAAAGACAAATAGCTCATGTTTTCTCTCAGACACAGAATCTAGATTTAAGAGAACGTGATGATAGAGGAGAGATACTTAGCATGAGAGAACGCAGTGTGAGGGAGACAGATGAGGATGGCTGTGGGAGAGCTGAATGCTATCCCAGTGCATCTCATACGTGTGTGAGAGCGTCATAATGAAGCCTTTGGAAAATTAATATATAGGAATGATTTTTTTAAGAAGTGTAGGTGGGCCAGGCAGTGGTGGTGCACGCCTTTAACCTCAGCACTCGGGAGGCAGAGGCAGGCGGATCTCTGTGAGTTCAAGGCCATCCTGGTCTAAAGAGGGAGTTCTAGGACGGTCAGGACTGCTATATAGAGAAATCTTGTCTCAGAAAACAAACAAAACAAACCCACAATGTGATAAAGAATTTAAAGTTAAGCAAAGGGTTACTGTAGGCTCCTGTTTTCCACCTTTGAGTCTATTAGAAACACAAGAAAACAGAGACTCACTAAGGCTCATGGCAGCCACGAGGTAGCCTGATTTGTCCCCCAAAGATGAATGGCCAACCAGTATGGCCCCTCCATGCAGGGGACTATTACTCAGCCTTAGGAAGGGAGGAAATTCTGATGCACACTGCTATGGCGATGACCATGATGAAATGTTATGGCACCATGCCACACACTGAAAACAAAACAAAACAAAACAACAACAACAACAACAACAACAATAATAATAAAGAGGGGCAGATGTTGCATGATTCCACTTCTGGATGGACAAATTCATAGGGACAGGAAATAGAAAAGGGGTGGCCAGGGGTGGGGGAAGTAGGAATTTGTATTCCAGGTGCAAGGGTTCTTCCCCACCCCCACCCCCCCCCCCCCCCCCCCCCCCCCCCCGGACCCAACCCCCCCCCTTGCTCTTGCTAGACAAGCGCTCTACCACTGAGCTAAATCCCCAACACCACAAAGGGTTCTTTTCAGGATAATCGAACAGTTCTGGAGATGGGTGGTAGTGGTAGTGGTGGTTTTTTTACTCTTTTACTTTTTGGGGACTCACCACACAGCTCCCAAATAAACACACACATGAAGGCTTATTCTTTCTTATGAATGTCTGGCCTTAGCTTGACTTGTTTCTAGCCAGCTTTTCTTAAATTATTCCGTCTACCTTTTGCCTCTGGACTTTTACCTTTCTCTATTTCTGTGTATCCTTTCTTTCCCTCTTATTCCATGTCTGGCTGTCTGGCTGTGTGGCTTCCCCCCAGCATCCTCCTCTCCTCCTTTTCTTGTTCCTTCCCAGATTTCTCCTCCTATTTATTCTCTCTGCCTGTGCCCCACCTATCCTTTCTCCTGCCTTGCTATTGGCCATTCATTTCTTTATTAGACCTATCAGATGTTTTAGACAGGCAAAGTAACACAGCTTCACAGAGTTAAACAAATGCAGCATAAATAAATGTAACACATCTTAAAATAATATTCCACAACAGATGGGTGGTAGGGATGGCTCTGTAACATTCTAGATACAACTAATGGCATGAATTGTATATTGAAAATGGTTAGGCAAGCGGTAGCATAGGCCTGTGATTCCAGGAGGCAGGAGGATTGCAAGCTGGAGGCTAGCCTGCTCTCTACAGCTAGACCATGATGATGGTGATGATGATGGTGGTGGTGGTGACGATGATGATGGTGATGATGGTGATGATGGTGATGATGGTGATGATGATGATGGTGATGATGGTGATGATGATGAGTAGGGTTTGTATTAGTTATCTTCATTGCCATGACAAAATGCCCATCAAAGCCACTTATAGGAAGAGTTTGTTTGGGCTCAAAGTTCTAGATGACACAGTCCATCATGGTGGGAAGGTGTGGCAGCAGGAGTGGAAGGTAGCTCATCACAACGCCTTCTTTGGCAGGAAGCAGAGAGAGGAATGTCGTTTTTATGGCATCTATGATGCCAGTCCACAGATGGTGCCACCCACATTTAGGATGGTTTTCTCATCTCAACAACTGCAGTCTAGACATGCCCTCACAGTCCTGTCCAGAGGTCTGTTTCTTAGGCCCCTCTAGATCCTGTCAGGCTGATGAATGATCAGAATTAACAATCAAATGGCTCCCTACAGCCAGCTGTGTACACTTTCTGGCTATGAACATCTTCATGACTGGGGAAACCAAGTCTCTCCTCCAAAATGGAGTGAGGGAGGCCACTGGAACCTTCCATGCTTATCTTCAGATAGAACTTGTCACCCCCTCTTCCACAGTCCCTGTGAAGTGACTTGAAAGACACCACATGCTCCACCACGCGATTCCACGGCCTGCAGATACTCTGGAAATCTCGATTTTATAGCATGGAGAAGCTCGAATCCGTTCTTTCCCACTAAGACCTGCCGTTCATTGTTTACCTGCACTCAGCAAGTGTTTCCCTTTGCCTTCAGTTTACCCTCCTGTTCTCCCAAGGTCGCCTAGACACAGAGCTAACTGCTGACGTTCCCGCAAATACACGTCTGCTTCTAGCTGTACCACAGCTCCTGTTGACACTATTGGTCATGGAGAGAGAGGATTTCGTAAATCCTCAACTGGGGTCAATAGCTTCACGAGCAGGCTTCTTTTCTTCTCGAAAGACCCCGTTACCCTGGTCTCCGCTGAATCTCTCTCTTGGGAACAGGTTGATAGCGGTCAACGTGCTAAGATGAACATTGACAAAGCTGTCACAAGTAGATGCACAGGTCCTGAAAAGGCCCTGTCTTGAGAGTTTCTTTCTAGTCTTGGGATTGGCTGGGGGATTTTCTTCCGTAGTTAACACAAGCACCTCATTTGCTTGCTAAAGGTCAGGCTTGTCAGCAGACCTCTTCATTTACTGGAGTTGCGATCTGCTTCACATTTGCTGCAAATCACTAGAGAGTTCTGATGATGTGTCGAGAGCCTTCAGCTGGTGGCCTCATATTTGTCTTGCAGGCAGAATCCCTCAGGAAACGCTCATCTTTGTCCAACCTGGAGGCCGCTGTTCATAGATCTACCTCCATTGTCTGTGGGGTCTAACATGTATGGGACACTTGGTCTGGGTTTTGTTTTTTAAAGGATCCACTGGGGAGATGACTGTGTACGTGCTGTGTAGGCATGAGGACCTGAGTTAAGGTTCTCAGGCTCATGTAAAGTTAGACATGGCAGTGTGCACCTGTAACCCAGCACTGGGGAGCAGAGGCAGGAGACTCCCAAGAGTGAAAGCCAGTCTGCTCCATCAGTAAGCTCCCGGGTCAGTGAGACACTGTCTCAAACATCAACTTAGAAAGCGACCGAGGAAGACACTCAATGCCAGTCTCTAGTGTGCACGTGCACCACACATGCACACCCATACAGGAATGATATAGAATGTCCCACAACCGGTGTATGGAGAAACCTCACATTCCTCTAGAGCAACTTCCCTTGTGGTTTTACTTTACCGTCTAGAAGGTTCTGCCTTTGCTCTCTTAATGGTGCTTCCGGGCTCCCACTAATGGCGGACTTCCCAGTTTCTCGTCATAAATGCGAGGGGTTGACACACCCGGCACTTCAGCTGATGCTGCGAAATGCTGAGTGTGCGTGATGTCATTTCAGTCCGACCTGGGAGTCAAAGGAATCTTTGGAATTAGAGAGTACCCCCCTCTAAATGTGCATCAGCTTGGACTGTACAGAATATGTGCTTTTTAAAGTTTTTAAATGTCTGTGCATAGATGTTTCACCTGCATGTGTGTCAATATACCACATACATGCCTGGTGCCCTGGAGGACAGAAGAGGCCATCAGATCCCCAGAAACTAGAGTTAGTAGCCACCATATGTGGGTGCGGGAAATTGAAACCTGGTTCCTCTGGGAGAGCGGCCGGTGCTCTTAACCACTGAACCATTTCTCCAGCCTCTTTTTATTGTAAATACATGCTTTTTTTGTCCTTCCCAAAAAGCACATCAAAACTCCTGGGCTGGGTGGGATAGGTTAAGCCTCCCAATAGTTGCCTTGTGGTCACTGCAGGGATAATCCTGAGCTTCAGCAGCACAAAGCCAGCCCTGAATTCTTCCCTTCCACCCTTTTCTGTCCTCCAGGTCATGGACTGGGTTAAGCACCCCTGTGCAGGGTTGCTTATGAGTTTGTCACAAAGGTGGTTGTTGTTGTTTGCTTTTAAGTTAAGTGTTAATAACCCAGCCCCTTTTATAATCTTTCTGCCAGCTTTCTCACCCCTGCATGCTTGTGCAATGACACACGCATTACATCAACGAGGCACCTCTGAGGGCTGCTTATAAAAGTCCAGGAGAAAAGATAAATGCGATGCTGTGCTGATATCCCGCAATCCGAGCCAAGGGTTGGATTTTCTTTGTGGGATCGGATATTGGTTTTTGTGGTTTATTGACCTGGCAGAGTGACATCTGAAGGAACACCCAAGAACTTCACAACACTCCCTCCCCCTTTTTTTAAACTTCCGTGTGTGCCTGGAAAAATCTACACTTAGAATCTCAAAGCCTGGAAGACAAAAGAGTTAGTGAATCATTTCCTCATGCTGGGCAGAACACACCAGGTGTAAAGCACTTTCTCTAAAAAGTGAGAAGTAAGGCTGGTCTTGGGGTAAAGCCTGTCTTGGGAAGAACCCCAGGCTGAGAGGCAGCTGAAGAGGGGACTGCTGGGTGGGATATCAAGGTCACAGGGCAGCAAGGACCACGCTCCTGCATCTGGCATTAAGGTTAGAGGGACCAGAATGCATCTGTGCCCAACCCATCACTTTCCCTTTGGCCAGGGTCACTGTCACACTGTGGCACAGTCAGCTGCTTGTCACTTGGGAGCATCTGCAATGTGACCCCCCCTAGAAAGCCCCTGTGAGTGGTCTCGAGGTTCAAGACGCAGTGAACAGATGGTTCCTCTGGCGAATCAGGAGCCAGGGCGAAGCAATTGTCTGTTTCTCCTGTTCTGTGGGTTCCAACACCTTCACCCAAGTTCTCTAGCCAAAGATGTGAAGATGGTAAACTGTGGAGACCCTTGTCCCTTGAAAATGGTTTTGTTGGTTTTGAGATAGGTTTGCATGTGGTGCAGGTTGGCCTCAAATTCACAGTGTAGCAAAGGATGTCCTTGGGCCTCCTGGTCCTTCTGTCTCTACCTTCCTGGTACTGGAGTTACAGATGTACACCACCACACCAGTTATGTTTGGTGCTGGAAATCAAACAGGTCTTCATGCATGCTGGGCGAGTTCTCTACCAACCGAGCTACATTCCCAGCCCAAACACTTTTTCTTAATCATACTTAACTTATGTATTTATTTATTTAAACTCAGGGCTGCAGAGATGGTTCAGGAGTTAAGAACACTTGTTGTTCTTTCAGAAGACCTGGGTTTGGTTCCCAGCACCCACACTGGGCAGCTCACAACTGCTTCATAAAACATTGGCCCAAATTTATCTAACTCCAGCTCCAAGGGGTCTGATGCCTTCTTCTGGTCTCTATGGGTACACACACACACACACACACACACACACACACAAAATACCTGAATAAAAATAAAGTAAATTGGAGCTGGAGAGATGGCTCAGTGGTTAAGAACACTGGCTGATCTTCCAGAGGACTCAGGTTCAATTCCCAGCACCCACATGGCAGCTCACAGTTGTCTGTAACTCCAGTTCCAGGGGATCTGACACCATTACACAGTCATACATGGAGGCAAAACACCAATGCTCATAAAATAAAAATAGATAAATCTTTAAAAAAAATAAATTAAATTAAATAAATATTTTAAATATAATGAAAAATACTTTATGGCCAGAGGGCCACCTTTAAGTATGAACTATACTGACTATAAAAGACATGTTCCAGCCAGGTGGTAGTGGCGCACGCCTTTAATCCCAGCACTCGGGAGGCAGAGCCAGGCGGATCTCTGTGAGTTCGAGGCCAGCCTGGGCTACCAAGTGAGTCCCAGGAAAGGCGCAAAGCTACACAGAGAAACCCTGCCTCAAAAAAACCAAAAAAAAAAAAAAAAAAAAAAAAAAAAAAGACCATGTTCCCAGGCCTTTTCCAAGAAGTGATAAAAATTGTGATTAAAAAGTATATAACCAGGCCAGTGAAGTGGCTTGGTGGGTAAGAGCACTTGCTGCCAAGCCTGGTGACCTGAGTCTGCTTCTCCCACATGGTAGAAGGAGAGAACCAATTCCCATCAGTTGTCCTCTGGGCTCCACACATCCACCATGGCACATACACAGCCTCCCACCCATCCACCCATACACACACATACACACACACACACACACACACACACACACACACGATTTTAAAAAAATTAAAACTATACACAACCCGAGTTGCAACCTTTTAACCATTTTCCTTGTCCATCCAGTGGCATGCCCACATGATTGTGTCGGCCAAACTCAAGCTCCGCCTTCATCTTCTGAAGGGCTAGGAAAATAGGTGTGTGCACCGTGCCTGGGGTAGGTCGGTGTTGGATTCTGTCTGGTTTGATTTCTGGTCCATGGCAGGTGCCTCGTTCTCTCATGCTTCCCCGAGCACTGATGTAAGAGGGTCAGGGCTGAAGCCGACTGGCTGGTCCTGGTCCCCAGGGGGACCAAGCAGAACATGCTGTAGCTGTAGCAGTGTGTATCCAGGCCTGTGGTTTATGAAGCATTTGAATTTGTGATTTCTTTTTTTTCTCATTTGACTCTTACTGTGCCCTGGGAGGGGTTTTATTTCTCCCATTTTGACGAGTGCAAAATAGAGCTGAGATACAAACATCCTGGTCGGTTTCGAAGCTAAGTCAGAGGCAGAATGAGGACACTTGCTCCATGTTTTCATCTTGACAACCAGGCGCTTTCTAAGGGGGAAACAATTATCACCTCTCTGGTGGCCCGGGCAATGCCTGGTCCCCAGGAAGGGAGGGTTTCTCCAATAGCTTCCTTGATGACCTGCGCTTCATCAGGCTTGGAACCACACACACTTTTAGTCAGACCCTGATGCCTGACTAGCCACCTCACCCCCAAGGCTTGGTATGGTAATATGGGCTCATTTTAAATCCTAGTTGCTATAATTAGAGTCTATTACTCCCAACAAACATTTTTTTTTCCACTTTGGTGTTGTGGGTCTTTACAATCCCATGTACATTTAACAGTGACGACAATTTCAGGTCACATGCTAAATTCTCAAGGGAGGGAATCCTATTCATAGTTCATAAACTCTCTGGTTAAAAAAATATATTCACACTAGCCATGGTAGCACATACCTGTATTCTCAGCACAGGAGAATCAAGAATTCAAAGTCATCTTTGGCTATGTAGCTAGCTATATAGTTCATTCTAGGCCTGCCTGGGCCACATGAGATCCTGTCTAAATCCAAACAAAACAGGCAGACATGGTGGTGCACGCCTTTAATCCCAGCACACAGGAGGCAGAGGAAGGCAGGTCTCTGTAAGTTTGTAGCCTGCCTGGTCTACATAGTGAGTTCCAGACCAGCCAGAGCTACATAGCAAGACCCTGTTTTAAACAAGAATAACAACTCTACACATGCACACGGAAAACAAAATAAGAAAGAAAATAGAAGAAAAAACACACACACCCAAGGTGTTTCAAATGTTCAGTACTCACATGTATATAGCAAGTGGATCCCATACCAGGTAGATAGCCACTAGGTAGAGAGCCGAGGCTAGACCAGGCTGAACTTGGAAAATAGAGCAAGGGCCTCCCAACTTTGGGAACCATACATACAAGTCTCTTAAAACCACTCCATGTGCCATAAATGTAAAAGAGGCCATAGGATGAATGAACATGTTTGTATTTCAATAAAGCTTTCTTTGAAAGGAGATGTCAGCACATAATTTCCCAGTGATACAGCAGGGCATTCCACCTGGTGTCTTGGCTGTGCTGTGGAGTTACAGATGACAGCCATAGCCTTTGGCTTTTGAGACTTGGTGGTGAACATGCACCCTTGTTACACCTCCTCCCTGTGTAATGCCAACGTTGGCATCACTTGGCACAAGGCTAGTAATGTGACTGATTCCTGGGGGGTTATGAGGACTGAATCTTTCCGGAGTTCTTCTAGTGGGTTCCATTAAGCCATTGCTCCATCATGCTTTGTGGTTCATGTACTGAGAAAGGAAGAGGATGGAAGAAAGGGTTCATAAAAGGCATTAAGAGTTATATAAACAGGGGCTGGAGAGATGGCTCAGTGGTTAAGAGCACTGCCTGTTCTTCCAGAGGTCCTGAGTTCAATTCCCAGCAACCACATGGTGGCTCACAACCATCTGTAATGAGATCTGGTGCCCTCTTCTGGCCTGCAAGCATGCATGTAGGCAGAACACTGTATATATAATAAATAAATAAATCTTAAAAAAAAGAGTTATATGAACAGTACAAAGAATGTAATTATATTAACATGTGCTTTTCCCTCTATTCACATAGCCATATATATATGGTGGAGGGTGAGGATGGGACAGGGAGGGAGAGAGAGGGGGAGAGCAAGCAGCCCTAGCAGGACTCCGGCACACTTCATGGATGGAAGGCTACATGACTGCATGTTCAGTTGGGTGGACAGCAACTTTTCTGCTTATGTTATGCATCCGGTGTCCATCATCTTGACAGTAAAGGCCAGAGTAGGTTTAAATTCTAATTGCTCCCATGGGGCTCACATGATCCTGTCTTGTCATCAGTGAATAAGGCAACCTGGAGGTGGTCATGCTTACTGTTCCCACCTGACCTGTTGTGATTGGGCTAGTGGAGAAAGAGAGGAGTCAGAAGGACACAGGTACTGGTTGATGGCATCCTCTTGGTTCTTTGGAGTGATGGGCTTGGAAAGTGGTCCTTGTGGGCTTCTGAAACTTGGCAGGCAGCTTGGAATTCTCTTCACCTAGAACTTGGAGTCTAATGTGTCTTTAGGCAAAGGTACAATTGACAATTCTTTTTTGTTTGTTTGTTTGTTTTTCAAGACAGGGTTTCTTTGTGTAGCCTTGGCTGTCTTGGAACTCACTTTGTAGACCAGACTAGCCTCGAACTCACAGAGATCCACCTGGCATGTGCCACCACCTGCTGGCTTTTCATTGGCATTCCATCGATAATTCCTGACCACACTTAGAATTTTTAGCTTGGAGACCACTTTTAAATTTTATTTATTTGTTTCAAAATGTCTTTGTGTGTATCTATGTATGTATGGTGTGTGTGTGCCATGCTGTACATAGGGAGGTCAGAATAGAACCCTGAGTGTTGGTCCCCAATCTTCCCCTTTATTGAGACAGACTTTCTTATTGTTTGCACCTTCACATACCATGCCAACTTCTGGGAAGTCTTTCATCTCTGCCTGTCATCTTCCATGGGGATCTGACTTCAGGTCCTGGCATTTGGCTGGCAAACATTTTGCCCATTGAACCATTCCCCACCCCACACCCCTTTTAAAGGCACATTCTCACTTTGCAGCTCTGGCTGCCTTGAACTGCTTAATCCTCCTGTCTCAGTGTCTTAGTCAGAGTCTCTATTGCTGCAGTGAAACATCATGACCAAAAACAAGTTTGGCGCCTTTAATCCCAGCACTCGGGAGGCAGAGGCAGGCGGATCTCTGTGAGTTCGAGGCCAGCCTGGTCTCCAAAGCGAGTTCCAGGAAAGGCGCAAAGCTACACAGAGAAACCCTGTCTCGAAAAACCAAAAAAAAAAAAAAAAAAAAAAACAAGTTGGGGAGGAGAGGGTTTATTTGCCTTACACTTCCACATCACTGTTCATCACTGGAAGAAGTCAGGACAAGAACTCAAACAGGGCGGGAACCTGGAGGCAGGAGCTGATGCAGAGGCCATGGAGGGGTGCTGCTTACTGGCTTGTTCCTCTTAGCTTGCTCATCCTGCTTTCTCATAGAACCCAGGACTGCTAGCCCAGGGATAGCACCACCCACAATGGGCTGGTCCCTCCCCTGTCAATCACTAATTAAGAGAATGCCTACAGTCAGATCTTATGGAAGCATTTTCTTAATTGAGGTTCTCTTCTCTCATATGACTTTAGCTTGTGTCAAGTTCATATTAAACTGTCTAGCTTATTCAGCCTCCCGTGTATTTGGATTACAGCCATGGACCACCAATCCTGGTTGGACCCCCCCCCCCCTCTCATTATGGCTTGAGGTTGAACCACATTAAGTAAAACAATGGCACTCAGTCCTACAGTTAGGACAGTGTGAGCCAATGACATCTTGGTTTCTCTAGGTGCATTCCACAGCTCTGCCTTGGCCCCTCCTCTGTGGCACCATCACATGTACAGCGCTGGGCACAAATAGGAAAGATTTGGATCCCTGTGATGTTCCAGACTATGGAGATAATTATTGGGGGTCACTCTTGAGATGATAGCTCACTCAGAGACCCAGCCTGTAGCAGGGAGCTGCCTCTAATCCTGATTACTTGTAATGATGATTACCCAAACTCCGGAATTAGAACAATAGATTCTCCAGAGATGGAATCTAATTGCACTACTGTGCCATATGCATACAGGGAAGGCAACTTTGATCTTTCAGTTAGACGTCTTCTTAAATGGCAAAGGACAGAGGCATGGTTTCCTGTAAAACCCCCCCCCCCACACACACACACACTTTAAATCACATTGAGGCCTAGATTTTTTTTTTAAAGCAATCAACCTATTAAAGACAGAAGCTGGGGAGTTGGCTCAAACAGTAAAGTGCTTGCGGTGGGCCTAAGTTTGATCCCCAGAACCAATGCACCAAAGCCAGACTCATCGACATGTTCTTGTAATCTCAGTGCTGTGCAGGGGGACAGAGATCGCAGATCCCTCTGGCTCAAAGGCTAGCAAGCCGAGTCTATTTGGCAAGCTCTTGGCCAGGGAGAGAGCCTGTCTCAAAAATGGGGATGAACAATACCCGAGGAGAGACACCTGAGGCTGACCCGGCCTCCACATGCATGGATACACACATGAGTCAAGAAAGCACCGGCATTCTTTGGCTTCTCTGGACTTCGGTTTCCTCATCGACTGGTACACACCTGGTTGGCTCCTTGTGAGTATTAGAAAGTAACAGCAAGCATCCATCAGGGCTGATTGGCGGTCCATAAAGCTATGCGATGCCATTTCTGTGATCAGTCCTTGGCCGTGGCTCCATCAGAGCCCTCCTGCACATCTTTGGTTTTAGGTTCTTCACCTAACATTAAATTTGTCTGGAAGTAGTGATCTGGGCTTGGTGTCTTCGCTGACAGATGTGGGACTTTGTACGAGTGTGGAAAAAAGGGAAGGCCTCCCCAGTATGAAATCCCATAGCCTGGCACTGTTTAGTCCCCCAAAGCCCCACTGAACACCCTCACTATGCTGTACCATAGTGGTTTGGCCTTTAGCGTGTCCCTGTGAGTAAGCTTCCTAACTCTTGCCCTGTAGTCAAAATGTCAAGGGTCTGGGTTGACCCCAGAAGTGGCTTTTTTTTCTTAAGCTTTCTTTTTATTTTTGTGTATATGTGAATATATCTGCACAGGCAGGCAGGTGCCCATGCGGGCCAGAGGAGTGTGTCAGGTCCCTTGGAGCTGGAGTTATAAGTGGTTGTGAACTGCCAGATGTGAGTGCTGGGAACTGAACCTCTGGAAAATGTTCTCAACTGCTGAGCCGTCTCTCCAGCCCCTGGATGTGGCCTTCTTACGTGGTTCAAGAACTGTCTGTCCCCTTCCTTCACCTGAGATGCTGTTTGCTACCCATGTCTGCGAGTCAAAAGCAGAACTGGATAATAAAATGGTAGCCTACTACTTCTGGGTGGCCCTCTCTGATGACCATGCCCGCAGACCAGGCTTACTCTTCCTTGGAGGGGAGGAAGGGACAGACATGGAGCCCTTGTCCATCTGAATCTGGGCTTGAGTGTCCTGCTGCCCCCAGCACCTGCAGGTTACCCCCCAACCCCCAGACTGACACAGCCATCGTGAGCTCAGGCTGGTGTCTGCCCTGGGCTGGCCCATGAGGAGCCACTGGAATGATCAATAAAGCCAGGCAGCTGGTCCCTGCTGGCTGGCGTGAATCAGCTGCCCCTGCCTTGCCCGGATCCATCTTCTTGAAGCAGGAAGCACTCGAGCTGTGCCCAGTCAGGCTGACTCGCGTCTGGCTAATGGCTTTTCTGTGTCACACATCGACCTTGGCACCCTACATTTTTTTTCTACGTGAGTGGGTCAGAGCTCCTAGAGACAGTGTGCTGGTAGATGCAGCTCTTCTCATAGCTTTCCAGTGAGAGACCTTGGCAGGACTTTGAATGGTGGTAACGTCAGACCCTGCACTTCTTTTAAAACTTGAGGTAAAACCCACAGGACATGAAATTAACCGTTTAAACATTTTTATAAATGTATATTGATTTTATATAACAAGGCATCTTCATGCATGTGTGTAATGCATTTTGATCATAATTATCTCCCATGATCCTCTCTTCCTCCCCCCTTCCCAGTTCCCCTTCTACCTTCATGTCCATGTGCCACCCTCTACCCCCAAGCTTTTGGTAGTCCAAGTTTCGTTTTGGGCTGCTTACAGGAGCGTAAGTTAGGGGTTATTTACACTGTAGAAAACATCTCTTCCTTCCCCTAGCAACCACTAACGAACTGTAGATCCTTGGAGTGGGGGATTGTGAGCTGACCTCCACCCCCAATGCTACAGATCAGGCCAGGGCCTTGGGTGCGCTAGGCATGTGGCCAAGGTTCCACTTTTACCGCCCAAATAATTTCTTTAGAGCGAACAATCCAGCAGCATCTAGTGTTTTCCTAAGGTGTATCCATCACATCTACCCAGAACGTTTCATTACTTTGGACCGATTGTACAGGGTGTGTGTGTGTGTGTGTGTGTGTGTGTGTGTGTGTGTGTGGTGTGTGTGGTGTGTGTGTGGTGTGTATGTGTGTGTGTGGTGTGTGTGGTGTGTGTGTGGGGGGTGTGTATGTGTGTGTGATGTGTGTGGGGGTGTGTGTGTTGTGTGTGTGGTATGGTGTGTGTGTGTGGTGTGGTGTGTGTGTGTATGTGGTATGGTGTGGTATGGTGTGTGTATGGTATATGTGGTATGGTGTGGTGTGGTGTGTGTATGTGTGTGTGTGTGGTGTGGTGTGTGTGTGGTGTGTGTGTGTATGTGGTATGGTGTGTATGGTGTATGTGTTGTGTGTGGTGAAGGCAGAGTGAGAGGTCAATATCAAGTATCTCCCTCAATCTCTCTAGCTTATTTATTGATTTTTAAATTTATTATTATTATTATGATGATGATGATGATGATGATGTGTGCGTGTGCCGTGGCATGCATGTGGAGGTGAACGGACAACTTTATGGAGTCGGTTTTCCTTCCTCACTTACACTGGCTCCAGGATTGGAACCCGGGAAGCCCGGCCTGTGTGGCAAGCACCTTCACCCGCTGGCCAGCAGGCACCAGGGATCCCCCGTCTCTACCTCCCCACTTCGGGGAGTCCAGGTGCATGCCACCATGCTCAGCCTTTTCGGGGTTGCTGGGGGTCTGCGCCCGGGACTTCATGCCTGTGCGGAAGCGCTGTGTGACAGAACCGCCCAGGCCCTGTGCTGCTTCCTTAGGTGTGCCCGACAGAGCAGCCTCACTGGGGAGGCAAACGTAGCCACTTACTGTCTCCTAAGCCTGGAGATCAGAACCAAAATCGGATCATGAGCAAAGCGTTCTTTTTCGGAAGTTCTGGTGTGGGCGCATCTCCCTGGGCCCCATCTATGGCTTATTGAGGCCACCCACTCCTCACACAATCTTTCGATGTCCCTGTTTGTCTCTTCCCTAATTTCTCTTTTGTATAAGGACACCAGTCACACTGGGTGAAAGCCTATCCTAATGGCATCCTTTAAAATGTGATCCCACCAAGAGATTTCAAGCTTTGAACTCCAGGAGGGGGAAATGCTTCAACCCATAATATACATTAAGCGGCTTCACCATTGACATTTCTTTCCTTTTTGTGGCTGCATAATATTTCACTGTCTGCGATCATCGAGTTTTTAAACACCAAGTACAAACAGTTGCCGTTGCCATCTGCACCTCCCTCAGCTCGTGTAAGGTGGACCATTGATCTCACAGGTATAGCTTCCTCACCCTTGCAGGACGTCCTTGTTAGTTTTGGGGAACCAAAAGTAAAAGCCATAGTGGACCGAGGGGAAGCCAGGTCAAGCCTCTGATTCTCTGATTCATTTTTAAAAATGGATCTTGCTCCCGGCTTCCTCTCTGCTCTCCCCGTTCTTATCTTACGCCTTCCCTCCCCACAAGTTCACAAACACACATTAAAAGCATTTTAAACACAGACTCATTCTGGACAGTACTGTGGCCAGATAGGAAGCATAACCCTTGGAGAAGATCCAGCCAACAGCCTGATTCGTTGTCATGGTTACTGGCCCAGGTCCCTTGAGCTGGCTGCAGACTCTCTGCCTCAGCATGAAGGAGGGACCTTGTAACAAGAGATCTCTCAGCTCTGGAACCAACCACAATGCTGACTTGAACATTTCACTTGCCTCTAAAGGTAGCATAGATTCTTTTCTCTTTTACACACAGACAGGGGCTCTGCATCTCTGCTAGCCAGGGCCCTTTTAGGAATTTTGGGCCTCATTAGCTTGCCCAAAATTCAGGCCTTGGAGGTGGTGACTTTGTGTGCTGGTTCATACTGAGTGTGTAAAGACAACCACAGCAGAGTCCTGACCCGAGCAGAAATGTCCCTCATACAAAAGTTATACCCCTCTCCTCCTACCCCATCCCCCCTCACACACAGAGTATGGCATCCAATTCATCTTGCCACAATGGAAGTCTACCAGGGAAAAATACCTGCTGGCTTTGGGATGGGTTTTGTTTGTTTGGTTTGGTTTGGTTTGAGTTGTTATTGTTGCTGCTGCTTCTAATTCTTCTTCTTCTTCTTCTTCTTCTTCTTCTTCTTCTTCTTCTTCTTCTTCTTCTTCTTCTTCTTCTTCT
>CABHPP010146160.1:1114-19424 GCA_902168425.1 Peromyscus attwateri
CACCCATGCAAAGCCCGGTGTGGTGGTGTGTGTCTGTAACTCAGAGTTAAGGTGACTGTGGAGACAGGCAGATCCTGGGAGTTGGCTGGCTACCCAGTCTAGCTGAAACGGCAAGCTTCAGGTTCAGTAAGAGAATTCATCTCAAAAAATAAGGTGGAGAATAGATGAGGAAAAACATGCTCATGTCAGTCTCTGACCTCGGCATGTGCCCACTTGTGCAGGTGAGTGAATTCCTGAAGACACACACACACACACACACACACACACACACACACACACACACGTATTTAACATAAACACACATGAAATGAATATCATGCTCTCAGTTTTTGACCTCCACACATGACCTGTGTCTTAGTTAATTTTCTATCGTTGTCAAGAAATACCATGAGCAAGCAACTCATAGAAGAAAGAGTTTATTAGGAGCTTGCTTACAGTTTCAGAGGGTTAATTCATGACCACCATGGTGGGGAGCATGGCAGCAGGCAGGCAGGCATGGCACTGGAGCAGTAGCTGAGAGCTTACCTGTTGAAACAACCACCACAAAGCAAAAGCAGAGAAAGAGCCAACTGGACTGTTGTGGACTTTTGAAACCTCAAAGCCTACCCTCAGTGACACACCTCCTCCAAAGGCCATACCCCCAATCCTTCCCAAACAGCTCCACTAACTGGGATTAAGCATTTAAAATATGAGCCTATGGGAGCCATCCTCATTCAAACCACCACATACACATATATACAAAACATAAAAAATACACACAAATTTTGTGTTCTATTTTTAATGAATTTGTGTCTTTTTTTTTTTTTTTTTTTTTTTGGTTTTTTGAGACAGGGTTTCTTTGTGTAGCTTTGTGCCTTTCCTGGATCTCATTCTGTAGCCCAGGCTGGCCTCGAACTCCTTTAATCACAGCACTCGGGAGGCAGAGGCAGGCGGATCTCTGTGAATTTGTGCAATTTTAAAACAAAGACACTATTTCAGACTAAGCAGCAGGTGAGACTGATGTTGTAGGGAGGTGGGAAATGGCTCTTAGTAACCCCTAGCCTATCAGCATGTCGCCGTAAGGAGTTCTTCAGTCTGAAGGCATGAGAGGAAGGGAGAGAAGGAGGTTGTCCCACCATGGGACAGTGAGGGAGGTCTTGCTCAGCACTTGGACCTTATCCTGCAGACAGAGGTGTCAATGAAGCATTCCAAGACAGAAAGCAACACACTTGTGGGCTTTAGAGGAATTTTTAAAAAATTCTTTTGCTTACTTCCTTTGCTATCAGTGTACTAAATATGTTTAATATGACAATTGAGTTACAGATTCGTACACTTATTCATATGTATATATATATATACATACATATATATATGGAATGAAAATATGATAAAACTTTACTTACACTTGTGTCTTGGTCAGAGTTTCTATTGCTAGGATAAGACACCACAACCATAAGCACCTTGGGGAAAGGGGGTTTATTTCACTTACACTTTCATAGCACCGTCCATCATCAAAGAAATTCATGGGAAGAACTCAAACACAGCAGGAACCTGAAGGCAGGAACTGGTGGAGGCCGTGGATGAGGATTGCTTACTGCCTTGCTCCTCATGGCTTGCTCAGCCTGTTTACTTACAGCCCCCGGAACCTCCAGACTAGGGGTGGCACCACACACGATGAGCTGGCCCTCCCCTATCAATCATCAGTCAAGAAAATGTCCCTCACATTTGCCCACAGGCCAGTCTGGTGGAGCCATTTTCTCAAAAGAGACTCCCTCTTCCCAAATGACTCTAGCTTGCATCACACAGACACAAAACTAGCCAGCACACCTTATGTTTTCCATTCTAATTTATTTTATCTGGAGAAGTTAACGCAGTCAATTAAACTGCTTGTACAACTCCTACTGGGATGCATTTCAGAGTTCTCGGAGGCAATATGGAGGGAAGTAAACCATTTGAAATGCAGACAGGCCAGACCGGCTAGCATTCACAGCAAGGCAGCGGCAGTCGGGGAAGACTAGAATCCACCGAAAATCGCCTACATATGTCTCATGAAAGGGATTTGGGTTTCTGCCTTGAGTTGGTGGCTGTCCTATCTCTGACAGAAGGAGACAAAAGGTAAGTGTGGAAACAGACTCCACTGGGAAGTAACTTTGCAGACTGCTAAGAACTGGACAGGACAAGAGGAACTCAAGAAAGAACAAGAGAGAAGATGGGGACTGTTGAGTGTCTGAGCGCTAACTGAAGTCAGGAGCGTAGCGGACAGAGTGCAAAGAGGGAAATCAGAGGCCCAGGAGAGAATGCGGAAAGAGGTCTGCATCCGAGAGGAGGCAGCGCAAGAAAAGTCTACAACAGAAACGGAGAAGCAAAGCAGGAGAGGAGAGCGAGCCGCAGAAGCCACAAGGGGACCTTCCCAAGGAGGGACTGCTGAAGAAAGGCTGGCAAGAGAGGGCTCAGTGGGCAGGGAGCTATGACAAACCGGGAGTCGGTTAAAAAGGAAGAAGGGTGGTTCAGAGAGCAATTGTGGGGGGAGGGGGCATAAACCATCAGGTGTGTCCCAGGAGGTGGGTGGAGAGGAGGATGGCAGGTCCAAGAAGACAAGGTCTGCCATCTCCACGGAGGGAGCTGGCACACAGGAAACACGCAGTGTTTTACAGGACTCAGAACTTTGCTCTGTGGTTCTGCAAAGAGGTATGATTTCAGGACACCAAGCTGAAAGCCACCTGTTCTTACAGACACACACGTACAGGGCACGAAGAGGAGGCAGCTCCCTCCATTGCTGACTACAGAGTCTTTACTAAGAGTAGTTCCTATGACCGCACCAGCAGGAACAACCTCAGGGGCTGAGGGCAGCAAGCAGAGGCCGTCACCAGCTCAGGTGTCCGCAGCCAACACAGCTCACCCTTCTCAGTTCCTTACGAAGCTGTTTGTGCTCCTGGCTTCTCAAAGGCTTCCCGAAGTGCTCCGAACATCTTACCACCACCCTGTTTTCACTGTGTTGAGCACAATTTTAATGCATTCTTTTATTGGTTACTGCGGTTTTGCCGTGGTGATAAAGTGCCATGACCAAGGCAACATAGGAAAGAACGCGTTTCTTTGAGCTTACGATTTCAGAAGGTCATAGTCCATGCCGGTGGAACAAGGCATGGCAGCAGACAGTTGGGGCAGCAGCTAAGAGCTCAGGTTTCACATGCAGGAGGCAGAGAGCACAGGGGGAATGACAGGAGTCTTTTGAAACTTCAAAGTCCATCCCCAGAGACACACCTCCTCCCAGGCCACACCTCTTACAGTATTCAAACATACAAACCTGTGGGGGGCCATTCTCATTCAAACCATCACAAGTTTTATCTCTACTTGTTAGTGATTTTATTTCTTTGAAAGTATATTTTAATAGTATGCTAATAGTAATTCAAAATCAAAGAAAATAAGATATATTCTCTAACTAGTGATGCCTCCTTCTTAAAAGCTGAACATCTGGATTAAGTATTGTCTTAGGGCTTCTATTGCTATGATCAAACACCACAACCAAAAGGGAAAGGAGGAAAGGGATTATGTCATCTTACGCGTTTTAGTTCACCACTAAGAGAAGCCGGGGCAGGAACTCAGTGCAGGAACCTGGAGGCAGGAGCTGAAGCAGAGGCCATGGAGGAGTGCTGCTCACTGACTTGCTCTCCAAGGCTTGCTCAGCCTGCTTCTGTACAGCAGCCAGGACACATCTTCTTCTGTGCGAGTCTGTGCATGAAGCTCTTCTTACAAGGAGCTGCCATTTTGGATGAGGCTACCATAAGCCCCACTTGGCTCGCCTCTGGGAAGGCTGTCTCTGTTCACAGCCATATCAGGGGTGCTGGAGATCAGGATTTCAACGTATGAATAGAGAGATTACAGTCAGCCTCTGCCACCAAGTAGGTCTATGTTTTAAAAATCAAATACAAAGTAAACGACAAAATACAAGTTTCTTAGTTTAATGTTCTATTGCTGTGAAGAGACATCATGACCACAGCAACTCTCACAGAGGAAAGCATTTCATTGGGGCTGGCTTACAGTTCAGAGGTGTGGTCCATTGTCATCATGGTGGGACATGTTGGCATACAGGCAGACATGGTGCTGGAGAGGTAGCTGAGAGTTCTCATCTGGATCGGCAAGTAACAGAAAGAGAGAGAGATACTGGACCTGGCTTGAGCTTTTGAAACCCCAAAGCCCACCCTCAGTGGCACACTTCCTCCAACAAGGCCACACCTCTTAATCCCTCTCAAGTAGCTCCACTCTTTAATGACCAAGCATTCCAATCTATGAGCCTATAGGGCCATTCCTATTCAAACCCCCAAAACAAGTATTGCAATTAATAGCATACTATCTTTACAACATTATAAATTCAGCGCCTTTATCATCCCACGGGCAGGCAAATTTTGTATTTTAGTGATTCCTGAAGCATCTTAAAAGCTAACAAGGCTTTGTTTATTTTTTAATTTAATTTTTATTTTTTATTTCTTGGTATGTGTACTGTGTTATGTGCGTGGTATATGTATACACACACACACACACACACACACACACACACACACGCACACACACATGCATGCTCCACTTTTCTTCTATGAGGAAAGGTTTCTTGCTGAACCTGAAGCTTGCTCACCCAGGCTGGCTGGTCAAGGAGCTTCCAGGCCATGCCGGTCTCTGCCTCTCCAATGCTGGGGTTGCAGGCATTCAGCACAACCCCTGTATTTTACATGGATTCTAGGACTCCGAACTCAGGATCCATCTCCCCAGCCCGCTTTGTTCCATCATTTTGATTTGACCGTGTTTCGCACCACTGGTCTACTTCGTCACTAACTTGATGTCCTCGATACACAGAAAACATTTGCGTTAAATGACAGATTTTCAAGGTAAAGGAGATGAGAAAGACACAAAATCTGTGACAGGATTGGTTGATAAAAAAGAGACGATCCGAAGTTTCTTTTCTCTGTCTGGACACTTGCTGGTAGCAAGCTCATCTGGAATAGCTCAAAGGGACAGCGGACAGGCCTGCAGAAATGGGAGAGGAGTCCCTCAGCCAGGCTCTGCCTTGATGAGGCTTCCTGCCAACCAGGAAACTCACAGCTGTTCCCCGGGTGTCCCCCATACCTTCCCTCCTGTCCGCAGATCAGAACAGTAGTGCTGGAGCAGGGCTCTCTGTTCTGTATCCAGGCGCATAAGCAGCTGGCTTCTCAGTCCCTCAGTTACTTAACTTCTGCCCCGAGGTTCCCACACCCCTCCTACCTCAACAGGGTGCTGTGGATAAAGACCAACACCCTTGCATTTATCCATGTTTGGACTTGTGTTGTTGGTAAGACAGCGTCTTCTGTAGCTCAGCCCAGTCTCAAACTCCCCTGAGCTGAGGCCGGTTAACCTGCTGATTCTCCTGCCTCTGCTTCCCCAGGGCTGGGATTACAGCGGTGTACCGGCCCACGTTTGCTTTTGATTAATTGCTTGACCCATCAGACTGTATGCACTCCTGCTCCATGGCCAAGCCCTTCTAAGTTCTCCATGCCTAAATCATAGCATGTGGGAGTTCATCAACGTGAACTGTGGTCCCTGTCTGCTCCATGTTAACCATGCTCTTTCAGATGTGAATGCGGTAGGTTTTTAAATCCCATGGACAGTCAGAACTCCTCATCCTAAGGTGTTAAAGCTCATTTTGGATGGAAACTCTAAGCTCATCTTCCACTCATTCCCAGCTCTGCCTGGGTCCTACTTGTCCACAGAGGCAACTCCGAGGTAACGTTTACAAGAGGGGACAGGCAGAAAAAGTGCCCTGCCAAAGGCATCGGAGTGTTCACCACCAATTATCAGGCTGAAAAACAAAACAAAACAAAACCCCCACAGGTCAGAAATAAACATTTTAAACCTTTAGACCAGCGCTGGGGAAGAGGGCCCCAACAGCCAGGCTCTGCTTCAGTTTTGACACCCAGCCTTCTAAGGCTTTTTTAAAAATGCTTGGACTATTTCCTTAAGACATTCGCATGCAAAGTTGCCGCGCTGCTTTCTCCAGCCGCCCACACATACCTGCCCTCCGCCTCCCGCTGACTCAGCGCCCAGCCCTCCTCCCACGCCAGCTGACTTGGTGACCCGCACCCACTTCCCACAAACCCACGCGCTCCTCTCCTTCACACAGGTACAAATATTCACACTCCCACTGCTCAGCAGACAAAGCGTTTTTTTTTTTCCTAATGACCATTATGTTTCTTTTAATTCACAAGCTTTGCACAGCACAATGATGGAATTATTTATTCTTAAACTGGTTTTCCAAAACTCCCTCATGTTCAAAATTGGATTTTTTTTTCCTATTTTTGAAAACACCAAAATGTATGCACTGAGTGTTGGACCTTTTTTTCAGGAAGAACAGATGCCCTAAGGTTTGTCCAAATTAAAATATTTTACTCGCATTTTGCTGCGAATGGCCGCACCTACGAGACACAGGCTCAGTGGGGTGGGTGGGTGGCTGGGTGGGTGGGGTGGGTATTCGCCGCGAGGGTGTTTGAGCTACAGCTGGCATCTGCAGGCCGCCTAACAAGATTAATTGGCAGCGAATTAGATGAGTGCAGTCCAGAGCCAACACCCCAGAGGAGGACCAGCCCCCTCGCCAAGTCCTGCCAAAGCCTCCAGATCTGTGGAGCGTGGGCTGGGGGAAGGCAGGGAGGCCAGTCTCTGCTGCCTTTGTGTTTTTAAGGCTAGTGGAAGGGCCTCCTCCATTTGTGGCCACGGTTTTCTTCTTTTTTGTGCATATGTATGATATCTGTGTGTCTTGGGGTGGGTACGTGCCAAGGTCTAAGGACAACCTCCGGCGTGTGTCCCCCTCCCTTTCCACCTTGTTTGAGATAGGGTCTCCCGTTGACAGCTGCTCCAGGCCAGCCAGGTAGCTGGCTGCAGCTTCTGGTGATTCCCCCCCATGACAGCCTCCCAAAAAGCACTTTAAGATTAAAGCCGTGAGCTGTTGCATCAGCTCGGTGTGGGTTGGGCGATCTGAACTTCGGCCCTCACGGTTGTATGGCCAGAGCTCTATCCTCTGAGCAATCTCCCCAGCCCCCTCGACAACTCTTTCTCTTTGGGGGTTGATGTTATTCTATGCCACACGGTGTGAGCAGAAACAATACTGAACTATAACTCACCTCCTCTTTAAGAGGAGATGTGAGAGAAATAGTGGATTTAAAGGAATGCCTGGCTGGTTGGTGTTTATATATCTTGGTTTACTGTTTTTGCTCTATCATTCAAAATGATGTGAATTCTTCAGGGAGGAGTGGAGGCCATTTCTCTTCCTCTTTTATCGCTAAGAATCGAGCATGTTGGATATATAGTATCCAGTTGATATATAGTATCCTGGTTGGGGAACTGAGAGGTGGTTTTCTAGCTGTTTCTCTCAGCCCTCATCTCGAGGCCAGTTTTAAATCTCCCTTCAGTTGGCCTATCTTGTACTCTTCGCTCGAAGTTTTCACGAATTCGATCTGCTGTCATGCAGTTTAGCACTTCTTCTCTTGTATCATCTTTTAACTTAAAAGTCTTCTTGGCTCCGTGGGACTTTTCAAGCACATCTCTGCATGGTTAACTTTGTACCTTTATAAAAAGCAAAGCTCCTCACATTAAAAAAAAAAAAAAAGATCCCCATATAAAAAAGATTCAGAAGCAAAAAGCAAGTATCTCCTGTCACACTTCATAGCCACTGTGGTGATGTGACTGCCATCAAGTTCCAAGGTGCTAACTTCCAGCAAAATACAGCAGAAAGATGGCTCACGAGGCCAGCAGAGGACTACGAGCAGATGAGATCATTCAGTTAACGTGCTGTGGTCTGTGTGTATCTCCTGAGAGTTCAAACACTGAAGGCTGGGTCATCAGTATAGCGATGACGACAGGAAGCAGCAGAGATGCTTGGTGGAGATTAGTGGAAGGTGATCCAGTCCTTGTTTGAGTTGAGGTCTTGGCAAGAATTAGCACAGTTCTCATGGGAGAGGTTGAAGGAAGACCTGGCCGAAGCCTTGCCTTGTGGCACCTACCTTACTATCGGCACTTGGGAGGCAGAGGCAGGCAGATCACTGTGAGTTCAAGGCCAGCCTAGTCTACTTAGTGAGAGGGAGAGAGAGAACAAACTGGCCTGACCCTTTTCAGCTGTCTAGCTTCCTCACCATGGGACCTCTTGTCTCCCAAGTGCTTCTGCGACGATGCAACTGCAACCTAGCAAGCGGGCCGTACCAGAGCCAGCACGGTGTCCCAGAACAGTGGTTCTCAACCTGTGGGTCACGACCCTTTGGGGGTCAAACAACCCTGTCACGGGGTCCCATATCAGATACCCGAATATATCAAGTATTTACATTACAATTCATAACAGTAGCAACATTACAGTTATGAAGTAGCAGTGAAAATAATTTTATGGTTGGGGGTCACCACAGCATGAGGAACTGTATTAAAGGATCGACGTGTTAGGAAGGCTGAAAACCAATGCCCTAGAACTTGCAGAAGTATAAGGTAAATAGACCTCTTTTCTTCGTGTGATACTCAGGTACTTCGTTACGGCAACAGAAAATGGACCAACGTATTTGTTGGAAGAGAATAGAGGAGGGTTAACATCCTACTGGGAATGAGAGACAGCTGGAGCCCAGGTGTGAGTAAGACATTTCACGGTAAAGAAACTGAGGTCAGTTAGTGTTACCCCTTTTGACACAGAGGGGGGTGAGGTACAGACTTAAAGGCTGAGACAAGTTGATAGGCTATGTACGGCCCAAACAACTATTTTTATGCCCCAAACACAGAAGACCCACTGCTCCCACCTGCCCTGGGACATGGAGGCTTATTCATAGGGAACCATTGGCAACACTGAGCTTCGGCAGACAGAAGGATAAGGTGTGTAGGGGGGGGGGTGGGGGGTGGTAACTGAGCCAACCAGGAAGCTGTGCCGAGGATGGCCCCTCGATCTTTGCTTTCTCCCCTGACACACAATCGAAGCTCTGTTCCTCAGACAGCAGACCCTTAGGCCAGTGTTTTCTAGCTGTGGATTATGAAATCAGTTATGATTAATGGATTATGAAATCAGTTTAGTGGATCGTAATCAGCATTTTTATGGATTGAATTTCCCGGGAAGCAGGCTTTGGGATGGTGTGGAGAGTTGAGTGTTTGTGAAGGGGTACCCTTAGGACCAACAGCTGTGGAAAGATAAAGAATTGGGTAAAGGAGATGCAGAGCTGCGATGCAGGGTGTGACTGTGCTCTGAAGGTGTGGTGGCTCTTTGGATATTGTCCCAGTTGAGGTTAAGAGAGCCGAGTCTTTATCCTCTGTTATGGACTGAATGGTGCCTCCCAAAATCCCTAAGCTGAAGTCCCAGTACCTCAGAACATACTACAAGTATTTAAGTAGGTGATAAAAATCTTAGGGTGGGGCCCTCGTCCTTAGAGATGGTGATCTTGTAAGAGAGACACACCACCACCACCAAGCACTCACGGTAAAGGTCATGAGAGGACACAGTGGGCAGGCAGAGGATTGCAAGCCAAAGAGGCGTGGAGAAACCGCCAACAACTTAACCTTACACTCAGAATCGTGAGAAAATAAAATTATATTGTTTAAGGAAGCCCTCGAAAAGCAATACTTCCTTGATGGGTGAAACCGCAGAGAAGTGGGCGAGGGAGCTGGGCACTGAGATAACCCTGGAAGTGTCTGACACTGAACACAGCACACCTTCACAGAGCTGCCAGCAACTGTGCTCCGTGGGGGCCTCACAGACAGGAATAACACAGCTCTGCAGACTGCTGAGAGCCCAGGTACACAAGACACAGAAAAATCGAACACTGTCTCATGTATGTGTGTGAGCTAATATTTAGAAATGTATTTCACTGTAAAAAAAAATGTTCTTTCATCTAAAAACTAAACAGATCCTGGGAAGAGACAAATGAGTTTTCTCCATCCCGGAGTGACACCCAGTACTCTATAATGCCATCTGGCCACACAAGACCACTCGTCTGCTGTTAACCCCCATTCATAAATACGAGTGTTCATTAAGCACATCTCTGAAAGAGAAGACTCACATGTTAAACACAATACTAACTGCAAGGGGGAAGCTATAGAAAATAGAAAAATACTGTTTGGTCTCAAAAGGATCACATTTCTGGGGCTGGAGAGATGGCTCAGTCGGTTAAGAGCACTAGATGCTCTTCCAGAGAACCCAGGTTCAATTCCCAGCACCCCCAGGGTGGCTCACAACTGTCTGTAACTCCAGTCCCAGAGGATCCAAAGCCCTCATCTGGCTTCTGCAGGCACTGAATGCACATGGTGCACAGACACACGTGCAGGGAAAACACCGAGCATACATATACAGAAACGTCTTAAAGATCAGATTTCTGAAAGGAAAAGCATCAGCTCAGGACCCCAAGACCAAATTCTCAGCATGAAGGTGATTAATTTGTCTCAGAGGGACAGAGGGCATGGTGGTGGTTTAAAAGAAAATGGCCCCCCAAAGGGAGTGAGTGACACTATTGGGAGGTGTGGCTTTGTTGAAGTAGGTATGGCCTTGTTGGAGGAAGTGTGTCACTGTGGAGTTAAGCTTTGAGGTCTCATGTATGCTCAAGCCATGCCCAGCATCTCAGACCACTTCCTGTTGCCTGCCTATCAAAATGTAGGACTCTCAGCTCCAGCACCATGTCTGCCTGAATGCCATGTCACAGCATGATAATGGACTAAACCTCTGGAGATGTGAGCCACCCTCACGAAATGTTCTCCTTTATAAGAGTTGCCGTGGTCATGGTGTCTCTTCACAGCCATAGAAACCCCCACTAAGACAGCAGGGAACGAGAGGCAAAGACAGGAGATGGAGGCGAGGGAGAAGGGGAAGGAAAGAAGGGAGAGGGAACAGGGGTGTTTGTCCTGGATAGAGAGGAGACAGGTGTGGCACATAGGAAAAGAGTGGCTTATAAAGGTCAAAGGTCAAAGGGGAAACTCTGTGTTAGGATGAGATGTTTAATTTTAATTGGGAATGTAAATTAGGCTTTTGCTTGCTGGACTTCAATACTTAGATAGCTGGACCTTGGTGGTCAGCCTCAGGAGGAGGGAGTGGTCGAATAAGGGAATGGACCTTGGTGGCTAGCTTTAGGAATGTAATCTAATGGTTTAGCGAGGGCGAGGGAATTGGGGAGAAGGGCAAGGCCTGCCGGAACCATGCTCACCATGCCCTACCTACAAAATAAAAACAGAGTGCTCTGATAAAAGAACAATTAAGGAAAAAAGAGATAAAGCTGTAGCTCAGGGCAGAGCATTTATCGAGCGTTCACAAGGCTCTGGGTTTCATCCCCAGCACCACAAGAGGGAAAACCTTAAGAGCTCTCAGGAGCTGATGAGATAGCTCAGCTGGTGAAGGTACTTCGCTGCCAAACCTGATGACCTGAGTTCAATCCCCAGGACCCACATGAAAAGTGGTGAAAGGAAAGAATCCATTCCCACAAACTGTCCTCTGATCTACACCTACGTATTCCATGGTATATGCACACAAGCACACATACACAAAATGAACAAATAGTGTTTAACACAGAAAAAAGCAAAAAAGGACAAGACTCTCTGAAATTACACATATAACTTTAAAAAGTCATTAAGAGGCTAGAACACCCCCTTGCCACCCGAAGTAGGCGGGAGAGCAGGTCCTGGCCCTCACTGGCTCCAGCACACAGGAGAGGGGGCCCTGTACCTTGCCTGGGCATCACATTAAAGCTGACCTTGTTGGTGGGGGCTCAGGTGAGCCAGCCCTGAGGGCATGAGCGCTAGAGAGCTGACCCCTCCCTTCTGTTGTGTGGTAGCATGGGGGAGGGAGAGATGCCCCCTTCCCCTTGTCACCTAACTGGCCTCGGGGGCGTGGGGGTGGGACAGCTGGCCCTACTCACCAACTGCAATACTGGGAAGGCAGGCCTTGCACACCGCCTGGGCAAAACAGTGGAGCTGGTCCTGGTGGTGCGGACGTGGGTGTGAGTGAGCCGGCCCCAAAGGCGTGAGAGCAGGAGAGCTGGCCCTGCTCCTTGTCACTTGTTGCAGTGGGTGAGCTAGCCGGGGCGGTACTGGAGAGCTCGCCCTGGTGGTAACAATAAGGGAAAGCTGGCAGGCTGACCAACCCAGCTACCACCCAGGACCAGAACCTAGACTATGAGTTGGCCCACCCCAACATCCACCTCATCTATGAACTAACTGCTAGAGCATGTGCAGGGTCCAGACCTGCAGAGCCAAAGCTACAGGATCTCCATGACACAGGGCAACAAACAGTAGGATGTCCAAGAGGGGTTCTAGTGAGAGCCCAGAATCGATAGGGTCGCAGAAGCCAGAGGCCTCGAAATAGACCAGAGACTATTTGCAGTGAACACTTACAAGTAAAGATGTGTGGACTAAAGGGTACACTGTGTGACTCACTGGGTCACACTACAGCTTCCATGCTGAGGCTTTGATTGTTTGTTTTTGTTTTTTGCTTTTTGTTCAAATTTTATTTTATTGAGGGGGGACGTTGCAAGGGCAGAGGGAGGACAGATGCAAAGAGACAGGGAGATGAATGGGATCAGGCTGCATGATGTGAAATCCACAAAGAAAGTTAAAAAAGATTAGAGCACCAAGTTAAGGAAACCTGCTAAAAATAGAACCAGGGGATGAGTAGATATGAGACTTAGACAACAGAGAAGGTACAATATCTGAATTGTAGAAATATCTGATAAAAGGAACCCCAGAAAAAGACATGGAGAGAAAATACAAGTCTTCAGAACTGGAGGCTACAACCTCAAAACTGACCGTGCCTAACAAGACCTTAGCAAAGCAAATTTTAAAGTGCTCACACCAGACAGAGCATATCATTAAGATGTGTCAGACAACTGAAATAGTAAGATAATTTCAAAGCTCCTAGAAAAATAATAAAGAATGAGTCTTAATGCTAAAAGGAGTCAGAATATATCAGAATTTTCAACTTCAGTATTAGATTTGAGATACCAGCAATGTCTAAAGAATTGTGAGACAATTTTTAAGCCTAGGATGTAATACACAGCCAAAGTATCAATCAGTAAAGTATGAAAACAAAACAAAGAGATATCCAGACACAAAAGGAATCAGAAATTTCACTTTTCACACATCCTTTCATGGGAGGCTACTCAGGGTGTGATCTAGGAAAACAAGAAAGCCAAAATAAGAACAAGAAAGATGTAAGACCCACGAAAGAAGGGATCTACTACCTTAGAGACGGAGATAGGACCTGCATGATCATGGTAATGGTGATCTGAGGATGAAATTCTGCAGGTCTAGAGAGTAAGAAGTTCACATTGATACAGAGGGGTGCAGGCAGGTAACGATGTCTCTAAGAAAAAAAATGAACATGATATAGAATGCTTCACAAATCTGCGAGCAGGGAGCAGACTAACATTCCTGTCAGAGAAGAGACTGAACACATGATAGATCCACGAAAAATGAAACATGGATAGATACAGAGACACAGCTACTAATTCAGAGAAAACAGAGATGCACACCAAAAAGACAATACAGTAATAGTAGTATAGCACGTGTGTTAGCCTTGATCGGTATTTACATGACCTTAATTAAATGTTTAATTCATCAAATGTTAAAGCTGAATGATAACTTGGGAAGAGCATTGTGATATAAGCATATTAGGAGAATAAGAGAAAATGAAATGTGTCTTCCATTGAAAGAAGTTATTATAGTCATATCTAGAACAGAAAATTTAAAAATAGCAGTTAGAAATGTGGAGATGAACACTCAGAGAAACATCTAGAAGCACTGAGTTGCTTGGGGATGCAGATGAAACCAGACTATAGAGCAGGATGTTCAGAGAACAGGCTGTTCTTTTTGTTTTACTCTGATGAGCAAGTGAGCTTTAAAACTAGAACAGTCAGAACATGAGAATATAAACAATGCTATAAAGATGACAATATGTACATATTGTTTTTGAGACATGGAGGCTACCATCCTAAAGATGAAGGGAAAAAAAAAAGGTTGGCAGTGGCTTCCTTTGTGGGGCAGAAGGAGTTGGTCTTCACTACAGTCATTATTAAGCCATCTGACTGGGGGGATTGTGCAAGGCCTTCTTCCATGCATGTTGACAACTACCAAGGGTTTGGATTTTAGCCTTGCTGCTTGCAGTGCTCTAGTCTTTAAAATCAGTAACGTTTTCCTTAGGGGAGAAGGGAGTAAAGAAACAGACACACCTTTGGAAACCCCTGGTAGATCGAAAATGACCAAGGAGCATTTGCTTTGTCCCCCTCGTGGACAAAGCCTGGTTTTCAACAGTCTGTGCTCTAGTTCTGCGAAGCCCCTCCCCTGGAGTCAAAAGGATGCTGGTCCTTGAGGCTGGGTGCTTCAACAGTTAGAGTAGTCCCAGACTTTCTACCTCACACAGGGTTGACAACTGGCAGTTACTGGGTCCACAGGGCAGGGTGCCTCAGTGGTCCCATTGTGGTGCTAGAAGCCTAGCGTTTCCGGAGAGCCTCTGGTCCCTATCCCAAGATGGAAGCTTGGAAACACTGATTCTGCTGTTGACGAAGAAATCCCACAGCAGCACCAGGAGTAGAAAACTGGGGCAGACGGATGCTGTGGCCTGCAAGTGCCATTCCTGTCGGGGTCCTCACCACACCAATTAAAGCAAGCAGAACCATTCTTTAGATGAGGCTCCCACTCCGATGGTCCTAATTTGTGTGGAGTTGACATTAAAACCAACATAGTAGTCTTCTTCAGCTGCTTCCTTACTAATGTGTGTATGCACATGTTCTTAGGCACATATGCCTATGTGGACTTGTGTGCACATGCCATGGAGGCCAAAGGTCAACACCAGCTGCATCCCTTAACCATCCTCTACCTTACTTTTTGGAGAGAATATCTGTTCTGGTTGGCTTTCTGTTGCTGTGAGAAAATACTGTTCACAACCAGTTTGGGGAGGAAGAAGGAATTCATTTCATATGTCACTTCTTAGTCCATCATCAAAGAAAGCCAGGTCAGGAGCTCAAGGCCGAATGTGGGTGCTAAGACTGTGGAGGAACACTGCTTACTATCTTTTTTTCCATGGCTTGCTCAGCCTGCTTTCTTATATACAACCCAGGATACCTGCACAGGAGTGCCACTGCCTATAGTAGCCTGGGCCTTCGCACATCAATCATGAATCAAAAAAAGTGCCCTGCAGACATGTGCACAGGCCAGTCGGAGGGAAGCAATTCCTCAACGGAGGTCCCTTCTTCCCAGCTGACGCTTGTTTGTGTCAACCTTACAAAACTAACCAGCATGACTGACTCCTCTGCCAGCCTATCACACAAACACATCAACACTAGATCACAGCCTTTCCTGGTTCATCCCCAGCATTTCATGTTACTATCACAGATAAAACACTGTTTAACTCTGAAGGCCCCATAGTATTTTTAGAAATTCGAACACTTTCCAAGTTCAAAGTCTTTTAAAAATATCCGAAGTCTCAGAACTGTGAATTCCTGTGACGTTACAACAACAACAACAACTCAAATACCTCCTTAGTCTAACAGGGAAGAACAAGGGGATAAAAACAAGCACATTTGAGTAAAACCCAAGCCCAGCCGTGTAGCTCCACATCCTATAGTTCTGTGTCTGACATCTGGGACTCACTCGCTAGCCTGAGTGCTAAGGGTGTGGAAGACATCCCCCTTCTCTGGACCCGCCATCCACAGCACACAGCGTATGGACTTAGCTCTACTCTGTACTGCTGCTGTCCTTGTTGGTCACCCCAAGGGCCTGGAATCTCCAATATGCTGGGATTCCTGCAACAGCTTTGGCTGCACCTTCACCAGTGGCCTTTCGTGGCCTCTTTAGGGACTCCAACTCTCTCCTTCATGCCTTCAAAATCAGTATCGTGTGGGATACTCTTCCATATCACCAAGTCCTGCTGCCAGCTTGAGGTGCAGCCTAGGCCCCAGGAGACCACAGCTTCTGTGTGCCGACCTTGAGAAAATACGTCCCAGAAGATTTTTGTCTCCGTGATGCTGGTCTCTTATTAACTACATCTGATTTTTTTTTTCCAGCTCCAGCTAGCCCTCATCCATTGTCCCAGAAAAGCAAAAGTTTCCCTTCCACGGATTCTTAATATAAACTATCACATGAACAGCCCTGACAGTCTTTGCTTCCTCCTGAAACTTCACAAGCCAGGCGTCTATCCCCTGCACTGCTCTCAGCATTAACTCCCAAGTTCTCACAGAACAGCACTTTAAACTCCGAACGCTCAGTGGCTTTCTCAGCCCAAAGTTCCCAGGGCTTCCATTAGAACAACACAGAGCTGCCACAACAACACCCCTCACTCTGATACCAACCTCTGTTTCAGTTCGCTTTTCTGTTGATATGACAAAACACTGACCAAACCCAACTCGGGGAAGAAAGGGTTTACTTTATCTTGCCCTTTACAGTCTATCATTAAAGGAAGCCAAGGCGAGAACCCGGAGGGGGAATGGGAACAGAGCCAGTGAAGGAACGCTGTTTACTGGCCTACTTGGCTTTCTTTCTTTTTTAAAGATTATTTCATCACGTTACGTGCACGGGTTTCTCGCTTGCATGTATGTCTGTGCACCGTGTGCGCACCTGGCATCCTCAAAGGCCAGAAGAGAATGCTGGATTCCCTGGAACTGGAGTTGCAGATGTAAGTGAGCTGCCATGCAGGGGCTGGGAATCAAACCCAGGTCTTCTGAAAGAGTACTGTGTTCTTTAACCACTGAGCCATCCCTAACAGCCCCTCCACTTCCTTACTCATATAACCTAGGACCACCTGCCTAGGGATTGCGCCACTCACAGCGGACTGAGTCTTCCCACATCAATCATTCATCAAGAAAATTGTGTACAGACGTGTCCACAGGGGCAGCTGGTGGAGGCAATTCCTCAGTGGAGTTCCTTCATCCTAAGTGCCTATAGTTTACATCTCCTTGACAAAAACTAACCAGCACACTGTTGGGACCTGGAGTTCATGGACTTGGCTGACTGGATAGACAAATCCAGGGATCTACCTATCTCTGCCCGGCAGTGCTGGGGTTACAGGCACACCATGCCTGGCTTTCTACCTGGGTGCTGGGGATCCTAATTCAGTTCCTCACACCTGTGCGGCCAGCATCTTACCAACTGAGCCATCTCTCCAGGTTCTGCTGATGACATTCTAAAATAAGAGGATAGAAAATATTTGGCATTTTTTTCTGAATATTGTTCACTTATCATTGATCCCTAAACAACACAATATATTTTCATTTTATTATGTATCATGTAACCTAGAGATGGCTTAAAGTGTATGGAAAGATGTACATAAGTTATATGCATATATGACATCATTTTATATAAGGAAACTGGGAGCCTGTGGATGCTGTTGTTCATGGGGTAGAGAGGGATTTGGAAAGCAGGGGTATCTTGGAACAAATTCCCTGAGTACAGAAAGATGAACCAGGGCCCTGATTCCTAAGTCTAAATGGAAACCATGTAACACCAGGTTCATGATGACCCCTCCCCCTTTAGGTTTATGAATATGTTTGGAGGAATCTCAGCAACAAGTCCTTTGATACTCCAAGATTGTCAAAATAATTGGTAATTTCTCACCTGCAAATAAATTATTTGAGAAAACCCAAGACTGTTCTGGTGCCTTCATGATTGTCAGAGGTTCCGGACACTTCCGTCTGTTTCTCTTCTGAGTATACCTGGGGAGCACAGGCCAGTATGCTCTCACCCCAAGGAACAGGATAGAAGAGTAGATCGTGTTTTTCCTTTTAGGGAGACTTCCCACGAGCACCATTATGTTTTTATTTAAGATGCATGGAGTGGACCTTAGTCACATGACTATACGTAGCTATAAGCATGGCTACAAGCTGTGGACTCTAGCTGGGTGGCAGCATGGTCAAATTAAAAGAGTTCTGTCAGCTTAAAGGAGAATAGGAAATGAATATTTGTTAAGCAGCCAGCGGTCTTCACATGTTTTAGTAACAGCCATGTAATTTACTTCAGACAAAGCTAATCTGCCAATTCATTATTCTACATGCAGTTCTAGGCTAATATAAGCATTGTGAAAGACAAATTAGCAAAATCACTATTTGGAGTCTTGATTACATATTTCTTGTTGGATCTAATAAATTATGCTTTATTCAGTGCAGGTAGGGAGTAAAAGCTCGGATTTTAAAGTTGACTGTACAGTTGGCTGTGTGAATTTAGGAAAACTATCTAAGCATCCAGACTTCGTTTTCTCTTTTGTATGATGATAATTGTGCCTATGTGATAGGATTCTGGAAGAGTAAAGGAGGTGATGAAGGTGTTATATAGGTAAGATATATATATATATATATATATATATATATATATATATATATAT
>CABHPP010146160.1:19524-45976 GCA_902168425.1 Peromyscus attwateri
GTGTGTGTGTGTGTGTGTGTGTGTGTGTGATGTGTGTGTCTGTGTGTGGGTGTCTGTGTGTGTATATGTGTGTATGGTTTATGTGTGTATGTGTGTGTGTAATGTGTGTGGTGTGTGTGCAGTAGGTGTGTGTGGTGCATGTATGTGTGTGGTTTGTGTATATGTATGTGTGGTGTGTGTGTGTGTGGTGTATGTGTGTATTGCGTATGTGTGTGATGTATGTGTGTGTGGTGTATGTATGTGTGTGGTATGTGTATATGTGTGTGTGTGTGGTGTGTGTGTGAGTGTGTGTGTGTATGTGTGTGTGATGTACGTGTGTGTTCCTGTTTGTATGCATGTGAGGACACATAAGCCTGGAGGACAGAGATTGATATCAGATGTCAGTGTCTTCCTTTATGCTTATTATTTTTTTTTTTTTGAGACAGAGTCTCTCACTGAACCTGGAGCTCATTGATTGGACAAGATCAGCCGGTCAGCAAGCCCAGGAATCTTCCTGCCCCTGCTCTGCAGCTCTAGGATCACAGGCATGGGCATAATATGTTTTTTGCTAGGACACCTGCCTAGAACGCATGAAGCTCTGGGTCTGCGTGTTTATCCCGCAGTCAAACTACAAGGCTTGACTGGAGTTACATGCAGCATTGCGAAAGAAGAAGGGTGTTAGCAAATTAGGCAATAAATGGTTTTTGCCTTTCCCTCTTCTCCCCCACTCCGGATGATACATCTCTCTCTCTCTCTCTCTCTCTCACACACACACACACACACACACACACACACAGTGTGACAGTGTCCTCTCACCCCAGGCCACACAAGATCCCGGCTGTCTTCACCACCAGGCACCGTGTCTCCTGCAGCCTTCGTAGTCAGGTTCCCTAATGACTTCTGACCGTTTAAAAGACAAAATGCCCACACTGGGGCAAAAATGTCTTTGCCACGTTCTTCTGTATCATTTTCTGAGGTTTTCCTTAAATAGCTCCACAAATATGAGAGGGCATATTTTATTTTTAGAAAAAAAAAAAAACTTTGGTGACTTGGGGGCCTACCTCTGAGGGACCATAGGCATCTAGCGTGCCTGAGGGACTAGATCAATACTCAGCAATTAACCCACCCTCCAAAGGGAAAAGCAGCATTTAAGATAATATCTGATAGTTGATGGCATTAAAGCTACACAGTTAAAATACTTCTCACCTTGTTCACATTAGAGAAACTGGATTGAGGATGTTTTCAAAAACAGAAAGAACAAATTTGTGTCTTCGTGACTCGGGACTTCATCTTCAGACCTAAGGCTCTGTTTGCTTGTTTTTGAGGAAAGGGTAAATAAAGCATGGGGAACACATGCCTTGTCAGTTTTTCTTGGTAAAACTAGGAAATAAAAGGCATTCCTTCTGTTCACATCCCCTTGGCAAGGCTGGGATCATGTGGCCATGCACGGATTCAAGAGGAAGCTGGAAAGGAGGCTGGCCATCTCTGTTGTTGCTGTGGTGTGAGCTCTGTTACGTAACGGAGCAAGGGGGATTGTTTGGAGTCTGATACCTGAGCATACCGGATAGGTGCACTGCACTAACAGCCAGAACAACTTCCTGGTGCTTTTTACTTTCGCATCAAGAGGTTCTTAAAACATTATTACATGGTCTTCATAATTATAAAGCACCACTTGACGTTACATAGAGTGTATTATTTAACTCCTTTTTGTTGAAACTACAGAATCTTTTCAGTTCTTTGCCACCACAGAGTTTTTCATGAGTATACTTCATTTTTTAATCTTAGGCGACGATCCTCTGAGGATGAATTCCCAGAACCAGGATTACTGGGTCAAAGGGTGTGTGAACATTTTGTGCTCTTAGTTTTTGTTCTAAATTGGTTTCTGAGAAGGCTGTTACGAACTGGTCCCCAAAGGAAATGTGCATGCTTCTCTATAAATGTGGGTGGGAGACAATTTCACATATCCTTGTAGGTAGAATTATTTTCAGCTTTCAGAGTCTGACTGGAAATAACACAGGACAAGACTTGGGTCTAATGCTTCTTCTGTCATTTCTACCTGTATCGCTGGGTTGTAAGCAAATACTTATTTCCCTGCACTTCAGATTCCTACTTTTTTTTTTAAATGTTAAGATTGAGACTACAAATATTCCCTCATAAGATTGTGTGGTGATGACTGAAGCTGCTGATGAACACCCTATTGTTCCCTCTGGTCACATGTTGGAAATGTCCTCTCTCTTTGAAAATGGGCAAGGCCTTGTGACAGAGTTTAGCCAACAAGACGAAGACTGGGGTAATATATCATTCTCAGGCATCATCACGTGACTGAAAATGTTCCAGCTAGTACCAACTCTTTACACTTGAGTCCTAGAGTATGGCAGGCACAGAGTAGAGATCTGAAATTGAGTGCCAAGTAAGCCTTTGGGAGCCTCTGTCATTCCAACATAACTTAGTCAGCCCTGACTGCTGATGGCTTTCTTGAGGATAGGGCCACATCTATGATGTGTCCACATAGTACTTGTAGGAATTGGTACCATTCATTGTTTCAAGACAGAAATCTTACGATATGATGTAGCACGAACTGTTAGAAGGTCTTATTAATAAAAACAAACCTGAAGCCAGATATTGGGGTGAATGCTGGAAGATCAGAGAAGCAGAACAAGCCACAGCTACCTCACCTTGCCAATTCCTCAGCTGATCCTGTTTCCTCAGACTGGAAACCTCTGTGTCCTTATCCAAATGGATCTCAGCTGAACTGTTTCTTGAAAGCCTGCATGCTTAACCAGGCTAGTTCCTGGTTTTCACGCCTTATATACCTTTCTGCTTTCTGCCATCACTTCCTGGGATTAAAGGTTCTTGTTACCAGGCCTGGCTGTTTTCAGTGTGGCCTTGAACTCATAGAGATCCAGACGGATCTCTGCCTCTGGAATGCTAGGATTAAAGGCGTGTGTGCCACCATTTTCTGGCCTCTATATCTAGTGGCTGTTCTGTTCTCTGACCCCAGATAAGTTTATTAGGGTGCACTATATTTTGGGGAACACAATATCACCACAATCTATCCTGAAGGATAGCTGGGGACAATTGTATTGTAAAATCCTTTGTTTTATAGAGGTGGATTTGCAGAGCAGGCATGGAAACCCTGTAATTCTCCCCATCTTTATTTCTTTCTCTTGTCCTGGAAGTTTATGGCCTGCTTTTACTTGTGATTGCTATCATCCTTGTTGTGTGGATTTCTTAATTTTCATTGATTCTTACAGCAAAACCTTGTGAGATGAACTGAAATGAATTGAGTCAAAGGTAGTTTACAGCTCAAGCCCTTGCTTGTTCTTTAGAGTGCTCATGAACCGAAGTTATTTTTCCATTTTTCTTGGCTCAAAGATGCCAAAGGACAGTTGAAACTCACATGCCGTGAAGGAAAAACAAAAGGCTTCAAAACTGAAGCGGAGTGAGTCATACCAGGGTAAGTCAGGTACAGGAAGTCAGATTTTCTCAAAGCCTCACGTCTCCTTCTCCCTCCTTGTTCCTCCGACTTCACACAGTCCACACACCATGCAGTCACCTGGTCCACACACCATTTAAAGCATGCAATTCACACAGTCCACACACCATGCAGTCACCTGGTCCACACGCCATCTAAAGCATGCAATTCAGCGGCGTTAAGTGTGCATGTGGAGTCATGAATTGATCGTAAAATAAACTTTAGGACATTTCACTTCTCAAAAGCAAATCCCACGCCCCCCCCATCTTCCACCACCTCTGCAGATCCCACGCCCCTCGGCCACCTCCACCACCTCTGCAGATCCCACGCCCCCCGGCCACCTCCACCACCTCTGCGGGCTCCTCTTCGCTCCTCTTCCCTCCCGTGCAGCCCCTCCCAGTGTTTTTTACTCCAAAATCTAAAGTGTGTGTTGTAATGGCTTTGTTCAGTTTACCAACCTTACACTTTCCTTGCAACATATTACTCCAAATTTTAAAGCATGATTTAAAAAACAAACAACTGGTTAGTCAGTCTGTAGGGTTTTCAAAATATTCTTTCCCATTGTTCTTATGAACCATTCCTGGCTTGTTAGGACCTCTAAGGATTAGCAAAAGTGAGGGAACTATGGTTGCTAACTTACGTAATTATGTCTTTTTTTAAAAAGCAATGTTTTGAGGAAAGACAGGAATTAAAGTTCATAATTAAAGAGATTATTAAATATCATGTGCAAATTTCAGTGACATAGTCACACCTCTTGGGAAGAGTTTCCGGCTTACATTTTGTTATTTTTACTTTTTTTTTTTGGCTTACTCTGTCTTTTCTGAAACAGCATCTGGCTGTGTTGTGCTGCCCAGGCTGGTCTTGAACATTGAGTCAGGCAAACCTCCACCGCTCCCTCCTGCTCGCTAGGATTATAGGTATGCACCACACCTACCTTGAGCAACTTTTTACAGTGTTCATTGCAATGGAAAACTGTTGGCAACTTGTTGAATCAGGTTGTATCTGTGACTGAGATTCACAGTACCTGAACCATGGGGCTGGAGACAATGACGGCTAGGTCGTCTCCAGCGCTTAAGGCTCAATGATGGAAGGGAGTCCTTCAGGAAGAACACACTATTCTCATTAGATTAAAAGAAGGAGGGGGGGAAGAAGGAAGAGGAGGAGGAGGAGGAGGAGAAGAAAAAGAGAAGAAGAGGAGGAGGAGGAGGAGGAGGAGGAGGAGGAGGAAACAAAATGAGGATGGGAGAGAGGATTAGCGGGCCATCTCCTTGGTGCCATGGAGTCGGTGGATTAACTAACTGCTGAGCTCAGGCTCTGCTTCCAGTCTCTGCTTGTGCAATGCTGACAGGCTGCCTGTATGCTTTGGAGACCGGTGCTAGCAACCTGTCAGCCTCTGGTAAAGCCCATTCTGAGGCTATGTGAAGCCTGGACATGTGAGGCTGAATAAACACATCCTAAGGCCATGAAACATGTTAACGTGGTTGGGCAGTTATGGCAACGGCAAAACAGTTTGTGAATAAGAATGCTTTGGAATAGGGGGAAAGCAGGCACTATATAGGCCAAAGGGTGCATCTTTATTTATTCATTAGTTCTGCAGATTCTGACTGTGCACTAATCATACCTGCCTTGTTCTCACGAACTCTACCTTCGGCAAGAACAGAAGAAAGCAACAGGCTGGGAACTGTGGGGCATGTGAAATGACAGAGCCCCTGAACCCCAGACACTCCTAAGCTGTGTTTGGAAATCGATGATCCCAGGGAGTGGGTAGATGATAACGTTGGTGGGATAAGGACAGCAGAGCTGGAAAAGTGTGTCAGACCCTGAATGCTGCCTGCTTAAGAGCCAGATTTACGTGGTAGGACTTTGTTATCTGGAAAGCAGAGGACCCACTAAATTTTTAACATTCAAAGAGAATGATTAAAATTGTTGCTGCTGGCTACTCATATACATTAATTTATATATACTTTTTTTTTTTAAAAAAAAATCTCATTGATGTCTTTTTTATATGGTGAATTTTCAGTGAGCAAAACCAGTATCTGTCTTGCTGGCTTAATGCCCAATGCAACATGTAGAATAGTCAATATTTACTTCATGTAAGTAGTTGTCATAATTCAAGAGGCAGCTGGGCCAGCAAAAGGGCTCAGTGGGTGCTTGGGGTCAGACTTGACTACCTGACTCTGTGGGTCATGTGTGTTGAAAGAACAAAGCCAACTTCCACAAGTGGCCCTCTGACTTCTTCTACTTGCCTGTATTGGTACACACACACACACACACACACACACACACACACACACACACACAAATGTAATTAAAAATCTAAATCATGGTGAAATATGTCAGAAATGAAAGGCTTCCATTAGTGCTTACTAGGCTAAACTATCATCCATCCCACTGAAAAATAACACGAAACCCAGACAACTACGGAAATCATTAGCCTGGGGTCACGGAGGTCAAGTCCTCGCAAAGATATCAGGCGCTGTAGAACATGGGTGTGCTGCGGGCTGAGAGGGCCTGTGTTTCATGAATCAGGTGTGAGAGTCTAGGAAGTCGGAGTACATTGGAAGTCTGTAAGGTTCTGTCAAACATAAACTGTCCTATGCCCTCTTTCATTGCCCGCTGTATCGTCTTTAGAGTGTGTCGGTCATGGTAGACCAGAGGTGAGGGGTTCCACAGCAGGAGACACCCCTGTGATTCTAAAGAGTGGATGCGGGACCCCGCCACAGTCACAGAGAGAGAGGCAAGCTGGTGACTGTTTCAGAGCTGGGATGAATGGTTCCTTTAGTAATTTAAGGAGGGAAAACGAGTTTTTGCGGTTTCCAGAAATAGACTTGCCTGCCAGCAACTTCCCTTCCCCCCTCAGCCTTGCGGGGGAGCAGCAGCCAAGCACACGCAGGGCAGACAACTCTCCTGCTGGTGACAGATTACCAGTGTGCAGAACGGGCTGAAGGCGCAGAGTGGGGAGGGCCGGGCTGAAGTGAAGGAGAAAGGATGATAGCAAGCACAAGAGGAAGAGCTGTGCGGCAGATACAGCAGCCAGGTCTCTGAGGGCCACGGAGAGGATGCACCACAGACTGCCCTGTGCTGCCTGGGGGGGGGGGGGGAGAGTTTGGCTCCTGGGTGTGTCGGGAGAGGAAGTTGGGGGGCATGTGTGTGCTGAATGTGTTAGGGAGGGGTTTATTGATGCAGGAGTAGGAGGGTGTGTGCAGTAGGGTGTGGAGTGTGGGGGTGAGGACAGAAAAGGAGCGGGGGGGGGGGGGGGGGGGGGGGGGAGGAGGGCTTTTATGGAGTGCCAGGAACACCCATTGCACCAAGAAAAGTTGCCAGCTGCCAGGGAGTTAGAGCTCCTGTGTGGGAACAGAGCAACTCCTCGCCGTGGCTTCTGGCCTCTAACCCAACCCCAGGATGAAGGGAGGGACAGAGCCTCTGGATTGTCACCACACCCTGATCCAAGCTCTTTCCCAGCTCCTGATGTTTAGCACTGTGTGTTGTGGTATTGTTGGTCACAGAACAGTATTTATTGGCAGACTGCTTAGGGGGAAAGAACTGTAGATTAGAAATACTTTTCAGTCTGGGTGATCAGCTACTTTTTTCGGGGTGACCTCTGGATCCCTGTTTTGTGCATGTCTCTCATGTTTTTTAAGTACCAAGAAAGAATACTCCAAGCAGCCAAGAGAAAAATGATGCAGAATTAATAACCGCAGCGACACACTATTACCAATACCTATTACCCTAGCAATTTTTAATTGGGTTTGAGAAGGAACTTCAGCTAATTATAGGCATTTAAAACTAGAAGAGATTCACATAGAAGGTGGCATGGGTCATTTTATCACATACATTTACATAGAGCAAAGATGACCGTAAGTCACGGTTTGAATCCGATTGCCCCCCAAGGCTGGAGTGTTGAAGTCTTGGTCATCAGCCGAGGAAGTTTTCGAGGGCTCTGAGTTTATCAACAGGTGAATCCATTGGCAGAACCACAATGTGCTGGTGTTGATGGGACGTGGCAGAGATGGGAGGCAGGGCCTAGTCGGAGTTGCATGCTTTCCCCTTTATTATCCCAGCCCCTCTGGCTCTCTGCGTCCCCATCACCAGGAGAGGAACACTTGGTGTGGTCAGTTGACACAGAGTGACTGTGAGCCGAGACCGACATTTCTTTCCTTGAGTCTTTTCTCAGCTATTTGTCACAGAATTAAAAAGTAAGGTCCTGCCCCCACGCCTGCCCTCTCTGCCCCCTCTGAAGCCGCAGGCCAAGCTGCCCCAGACCGGGCTGTGCGGAAGCCTGCAACATGGCCACCCGACGGTCCCTGAGCTGCTGCTGTACAGTGCCTACGGCTGGCTGTACAGGATCCTCTGAGGAGGAAGCCGCTGTGGACATAGACGTGGAGGACGCTGTGTCTTCTGGGCACAACAGAGGACCAGCTTGTTGTCCCGGCTTGGCTGTAAAGCATTCTTAGACTAGGGGCTGACCTGCCGTGGAGGTGACAGAGGCAATGTTGGTGTTGCGTGGTCTAATTTCGGGAAAGAGAAGTTTGAAGTTTAAAAAAAAAAGTGATTGACTCTCACAGCTCATTTGTGAACGGATTTTTAAATCCAGAATTGTAAGTTCAAGTACTGAAGGTGGAATATAGGGATTTAGGCTGTTTCAGCCTTTGACAAGAAAATTTTGGCCAAGGGTCGAAAGTGAAAGGAAACAACAATCCACTCCCCTAAAAATCAGGGAGATCTTCTTGGAGTGTGTTTGTGTTTCAACACTGGGAACAGTATCTTTAACTTCTGAAAGTACCTCAGTTTCCAGGACAAAGGAAAGCATTCCACTTTGTGGTCTCTGCAACTGGTGTTTGTATGTAAGTCTGTGCTGTGATGTAGACCTTTAAAAACCAAGAGCGCAGTTACAGATTTTATTTGAACTGTGTTATTTAAATTATAACCCACCAGCAACTTATTTTGTTTTAATTTCTGTATAAACCATTAGTTTTTGTTGTTTTGTTTTTCTTTCAACAAATTTGAAGTCTTCCGAAAACAACTACCATGCAATGATCTAGTGAGCGAGCTCAGTGGGTGGGACGCTCACCCAAGCCTGTCTCTCTCATCTACTTGTCTTACTCCTTCTAAAAATGTGTGTTTTCCTAGGAGGGAACATAACTGCTTCCCTCAGGACCTCACCTCCACAGGTAACTTTTACCTCCTCTAAGGCTCAGATAGGGGAGAACTTAGGAACTGGCCTTCCCTAAGGAACTCTTTAAGACTCCACACTTCCCAAGCTACGGAGGATGAAATGTGAGATTCTGTGATAGGAGGGCAGATTATTGTGTGGGAGGGCTTGCTCAAATGGCCTTAAGATTCCTCCACATCCTGAGCAAAGCCAAGATAAGACACATGGGGAAAAGTGTCCCTTGGGAAGAGTCCCAAGAATGGACTAAGTCTCATTCTAACTGGTCAGATTCGTCAGTTCCCAATGAAAGTCTTGGTCCAAAAGAAAGTTTTTTGAGAGTGCAAAGTAACTAAGGTTGTTAGCCGTCATCTGGATTCCACGGTTTCTCATCTCAGAACAGAGAGTAACTAACATGGTTCCTCGTATTTTAAGCTGTGCTAAGCTTATCCACAACCTACTTCTCCAACAGTATTGTCCATCTGGACCAAACCAAAGACCAAGAATTATTAAAAAGTTCCCCAACTGGGCACGATAGATGTCGTTAAGAGTTTTGCATTTCAGCTCAGGAGGTCAATGACCTAGTTTTATTTTTCTCGGTGTCAGCAGTACTAAAAATAAAGGTTCTATATGCAAAAAAGCTGACTCCTGAAATTCTGACATTATTCCAAGTGGAAGATGTGTACACCGTGTCACACATGAGCAGGGAAACAATAAATCTCTTAAGTGGTAATTAGAAAGTGTGTCTAAACAGCAACCTGCCTTCCTATGCCTTCCTATGACTAAATACAGCTTGTTGGTCATCAAAGAACTGATACAACTGCTAATAGCTATTTCATATGCTCTTTGTTTGAGTCTTTTAGGGTCAGTGGCAAGGGAAACTTTTTTGACTGTGTACACTGTTTAAAGTGTGTGCACAGGATTCTGACATTCTACTGTCTCTTTCCTCATGCCTTGCTCTGTTACAGAGGTCCCATTCACTTCTAAGTACGTAAGTGCATATTGCTCCCGGAAAGACATGGGCAAAAGGGATACATTGAGGATGCATATATATATATTCTCCAATATTATTAAGGACCAGCCTTAATAATCTTCTTCCCAGGGGCCCAGAAGGGAAGCTATGAATGGCGAGAATTATTTTTGGGAAAAGAATCTAAGTACTGAGTACTTAGTCTGTCTACTTGATTCCTCTGGGATAAAATGCTATCTACACAGCTACAGTTCTGCTCTCGTGACTGATTTCTCTCTACCTTTATCTGCTGTCCCCGCTAAACTCTATCTTAATTCTCCCCCATCTTGGTCTTTCTCATCTCGTTCTTCTTCCCCATCTGGCTCTTCCTCATCTTCTATCTCATTCTTCTGATTCTCCAGTCAAAATTATCAAAAATCCTCCCTACTTTATTCCTCTGAGGTTTACAGTTATATACTCATGCATAGCAGTGCTCTAGCTAAAGCGAGGTCACCAGGCTTGAATTCTTACAGGGTCATAAAGGCAGACAAGAGTTTTCCTCAGGCAGTAACTGTCAGGCTTTCTTTTACAACCCGAGAGGGGAGTGGTAAAGGAGGAGGTCAACTAAGAGCTAAAATTGGTTAATATGTCAGAAAAAGGGAATTTGTGTGCTCAAACTGCATTCTTAGAGGTGGTTAGGTAAATGTTAGGAGTCCATAATGTTAGTATAAATACCACTAAGGCTGTATAAGAAAAGAGGGTCTGAGCTTAATTTACCTTAATTCAGAAGATCATTTGGCCTTGGATGCTTGATAGGTATTTCAGATAAAATATACTGTTATGAGTTCTTGGAAGCATACATCGCATACAAGAAAATCATTGCAGGAATCAGCTAATATATATACAAAAGCCAAAATATCACCAAGACTTCTTAAGCCATGGCTTGACCTTCGGAAAAGTCCTTGACTTTTCCAAGTAGCAGCTTTTGTGGTAGTAGCTGGATTCCATTACGTTTTCCTGCGGCCTGCAGCAGTACATGTCCTAATCAAGCTGAGCAGTAAAGAATAAGAGAGACTGGAGGGACGTTGTCGTGTGTCTGGTGCTGTGCTGGGCCAGTTTGTAATTAAATCAGTAACAGCACATTGGTGACTTGAAAGTAATAATGGTAGGTATATTATACCACAAAATAGTCAAATGCCAGAAAGCAAGGGCCTCTCTGTCTCATGAGAACTGCTGTTCTAATTAGGGTTTCTATTGCTATGATAAAACACCATGTCCAAAAGCAACTTGAAGAGGAAAGAGTTTATTTCACCTTATGGTTTGTAAGTCTGTCACTGTTCTCGAGGCGGTGGGACCTGGGACAATGGAGCCAATAAATGAGGCAGACTAAATTCCCATGCAACAGCCAACTTCACTCAGAGCCTCAGACAATTTATACTCCGAGGGCTAGGAAAGGGGACCTGAGTAAAGTTCTTATGAGTATACAAGAACAAGCCATACATACAAAAAAAAACACATGTTTTTCCATAGAAGCATAGAAAGGGGAGTTTAAGCATTAAATTGAATGACATCAGCAAGCAATAGTGAGCAATCTGAAGTAAACTCACACCTATCTGCTGCACCTGGAAGGGCACAAAAGCACATCACAAGAGTAATTCCGTGTTTTAAAGAAACTGAAGCTACAAGACTCTTGTCCTGTTTTCCTGGAGTGTTCTCACAAGCACTCAGAATTCCCCTCACAGGACTCCATTCTTGGACTGTGTTCCGACATAAGTCCATCACTGGCAGAAGCCACGGCAGGAACCTGGAGGGCAGCCAGGAAGCAGAGCCATAGCCATGGGGCGGTGCTTCTTACTGACTTGCCCGGCTTGCTTTCTTATACACCTCAGAACCACCTGTCCAGGCTGGCAGTCTCCATGATGGGCTGGGCCCTCTCATGTCAATCACTAATTAAGAAAATACACTATAGACTTCCCTATAGGCAAATCTTTTTTTTTTTTTTTCCTTTATGGAGACACGGTTTCTCTGTGAAACAGCCCTGGCTGTCCTGGAACTCACAGTGGAGACCAGGCTGGCCTCAAAGTCACAGAGATCTGCCTGCCTCTGCCTGCCAAGTGCTGGGATTAAAGGCTCATGCTACCACCGCCTGGCCAGCACCTATAGGCAAATCTTATAGAGGCATTTTCTCAATTAAGTCTCTCTTCCCAAATGATTCTAGTTCATGTCAACTTGGCATAAACTAACCAACACAACTGGCTGGTGGACATTTACCAGCACACCACTAATTTGCCCATACTTCATAGCAATAGATGTGAAATGTCATGGTCTGTTGCAGGGACTATATTGCACTAAGATTATGGTAGGCTGTGATGTGGTCAGAGCAGTCCTCAAATTCCAGGGAATTGTTTAACAGAAGTTTAGTTCATGCCACAGTGCAGGTCACTCGGAGCCTCAGCTTCGCCCAGTCGCAGGGCAGCCACATGCTGATTGAGGCTCCGTCTTTCCTGCAAAAGGCTTCAGTATTCACCACTGCGTGAGGAAGAGTAGCTGGAAATAAGCTGGTTTTCCTGTGCTTTGATCTAGAAATGACACAGATCATTTTCTACCCATACGCTTCCAGCCAGAACTGCTCACAAAGAACAAGGTGCCCACAAGAGCATAGGCGTAGATGGGGGCAGTTGATTGCTCTGTGAGCATCACCGCTTCTGTCACACAGACATCATGATTTTACATGTATGTCTGAGGGGGAGAAACACTGTCAATTAAATATGACTTGGAAGAAAACATAAGATATTTGGATGTAGATTAAGAAGTCACTTGTCACTCTTGACTACCAAAGAAGGTAAATTGACTAAAATAAGTTGATACGGTGTCCTAAAATGCTCTGGACAGTCAGTCTCTTCCAGATCCAGCCATGCTATCTGCATTTTCCTGCAAACTCTTTGGCACTAAGAACACAGGGCAGGCAGCATTTCCTCAAGTGGAGCTCCTAGACCAAATGTAAACCCTGAAACTGTGAAACTCCAAGTAGAAAATACGGTGATGGACGGGGGGGCTTCAAGATATGAATTGGCACAGGCAGAGGTTTTTCAGGACCTGAAGAACATGACTGACAAAAGGACCTGCATCCAACTAAAAGTTCTGTAGAGCTAGTGAAATACTACAGAATGAAGAGACACCTACACAGTAGGAGGAAATCTTTGATAATTATTCAGCCTGCTGGGGATTCATAACCAGAATATAATAAGAACTAAAAAACACAAACAAAAAAAGAGCAAAAGAACAGATAATCCAATCAATAATTGGGAAATAAACTGAACAAATAGTTCCTAAAAGAAGTACAAGAGGCCAATAAACACATGAAAAATTCAGTATCTTTAGCCTCCAGGGAAACACAAATCAAAACTGTACTGAAATCCCATCTCATGCCAGTAAGAATGACTATCAGGGTTGGGGAGATACAGGTTAAAAACTAAAAATAAACCTATCATATGATCCAGCTATACCACTACTGAGACTATACCCAAAGGACTCTAAGTCGGCGGACAATAGCATGCCCATGGTTCCTGTGTCACTGTTTGCAGTAGCTAAGTTACACTAGTTACATTCTCGATGTATGAGTGGATAAAGAAAATCCCCCCCCCTCTGTCTCTCTCTCTCTCTCTCTCTCTCACACACACACACACACACACACACACACACACACACACAGAATATTATTCAGCCATGAGGAAGAAAGAAGCCACGTAATGAAAAATAGAACTGGAGATAACCATGTTAAGCCCATGTGTCTGTCAACTGATGAATGGATAATAAAAATGACACACAATGGAGTACTAGTCAGCTGTTAAGAAACAATAACATTGTAAGATTTGCAAAGGGCAAATGGTTGGAGCTAGAAACACTCATCCTGAGTGAGGTAACCCAGACACAAAAAGGTAAATATTTCATGTTTTCTTTAATATGTGGATGTTAGAATTTAAGTGTTTGACATGTGTGCTTCAATCCATAAGATCACAGAGGTTAGCTATCTAGTAAGGGACCAGGCACGGGAGAGGGAATTTCCAAGGAAGGAGGAAATAGAATATAGTGTTATAAAGAGATAAAAGTAAAACTAAAGCCAGGTGGCAGTGGTGCACACCTTTAATCCCAGCACTCAGGAGGCAGAGGCAGGTGGATCTCTGTGAGTTTGAGGCCAGCTTGGTCTACAGAGAGAGATCCAGGACAAGCACCAAAACTACACAGAGAAACCCTGTCTCGAAAACAACAACAACAAAAAGTGAAAAACTAAACTAGAATTAATTAAGGAGGGGAATGGGAGAGAAGGATGAGGAGGGAACGTGAGTAAGGAAAACTGGCACTACAGCCTTTTGAACCACGTGGGAACCTACTACAGTAGACGCTCCCTAAAATATATACGTACGTGAAAGGATCTAAACAGAGTCACCGTGCAATGGGGGAGAGGATCCGTTGATAGATATCTTGTTGTTGTTTGTTTTTGACTCTTTGGTTCTTTGGCTCTTTGCTTTCTTGGGGGGGCTGCCACCCAGCTCCCAAATCATGACATGGAGGCTTATTATTACTTTTGAATGCCCGGCATTAGCTTGGCTTGTTGCTAGCCAGTTTTCCTTAACTTAAATTATCTCATCTACCTTTTGTCTCTGGGCTTTTTCCCTTTATTACTTCTGTAATATTTCACTCTTATTCTGTGGCTGGCCTCTGATGTCCTCCTCCTTCTCTCCTCCTCTTGCTCCTAGATCTCTCCTCCCAGATTTCTCCTCCAATTTATTCTCTCTGCCTGCCAGCCCTGCCTATCCTTTCACTATTGACCATTCAACTCTTTATTAGACCATCAGGTGTTTTAGACAGGCAAAGTATCACAGCTTCACAGAGTTAAACAAATGCAACATAAAAGAATATAACACGTCTTTGCATCATTAATCAAATGTTCCACAGCATAAACAAATGTAACGCATCTTAAAATAATATTCTACAACGTCTTATACCACCAAGTAAAAACCCCACTGCCAGGAATGTGTTACCTCTTGTTGAGTTGTTGGTCAAAGGGATCCTGTGGATCTCCCAAACACCACAGGCTAGTGCCAAGGCTATTGGTTACCCATGGCTGGTGGCCCTATCACCTAATGCACTGTTTACTTAATTCATCAAACATGGAGAAATGGAGCTGGTGTCTAACTAGAAGCCTCACTCATACTGACTAGCATCATGCTGAAAGGCACTCTGCATGCTACCAGAGGAAAAAAGTAATCATTAATATCACCCAGCTAAAAAGCCTATGACCTACAAAAGCAACCTGCCTGCAAGACATGCTGGCATAAATGTTATAGGAGTAAACAACCACATCTTAAAGTTGAGTTTAAGACCCATGCCATGATATAGAACCCATATCTGACACTTCCAAAGTGGCCAAGAACCTGAGACTAGATAGGTCATAAGCCTAAGGCAAAACCTACTCCTATTATTCTGCTAAAGGAACATGGCAATAAAGTGACTCCTAACAACATATTAATATACCCATAGATCAATACCTCATTCAACTTTCATTACAAAAGCTTCTTTTTTCAGTAGGTGGATGTCTTAGTTAGGGTTTCTATTGCTGTGAAGAGATGCCATGATCATGGCAACTCTTAAGAAGGAAAACATATAACAGGGTCTGGCTTCCAGTTTCAGAGGTTTAGTCTATTATCATCATGGCGGGAAGCATGGCTGTACGCAGGCAGACATGGTGGTGTTGGAGAAGGAGCTGGAAGTTCTGCATCTGGATCCACAGGCAGCAGGAAGAGACAGTGAGCCGCTAGGCCTGACTCAAGCTTCTGAAACCTCAAAGCCTGACTCTGGTGACACACTTCCTCCAACAAAGCCACACCTACTCCAGAAAGTCCACACATCCTAACACTGCCACTCTCCATGAGCCTATGGTGGCCATTTTCTTTCAAACCACCACAATGGCAACTAACAGAGACCACAGCTGGACAATGTGCAGAGAGTGAGAGACTTTGGACACCCTCTTACTTGTTTTCTCTTGGATATGTAAACAGTAGTGTGGTTGCTGGATCCTATCACAATTCTATTTCTAGTTTCCTGTGGAAACTCCAAACTGTTTCCCGTAAAAGCTGTATTAATTTATATGCCCACCAAAAATGGTTCCTATTTCTCCACATCCTTGCCAGGTTTTGTTATTTTTCTCTTTGACAGTCGTCCTTCTAACTGGAGTGAGTTGGTATCTCTTTGTGCTTTTGAGTTTCATTTCCCTGATTGTTAGTGTGGTTGACCATGCTTGAGACTTGCTGGCCTTTTATAGGTCTTCTTTTGAGAGATGTGTATTCAGCAAGCTTGCTCTTGAATGGGTCGAGTTCTCTTGTAACTATGAGGCAACTGCAGGACAAACATGCTCGGTCAGAAGCTGTAGATTTTAAGACATGTCCTGAACTTTGAGGTGCTGGGGTATAAAAAGCAAAATAATAAAATATGCTTTAGAATGGATTAAACATCATACTCCACTAAGGAGCAGCTTGAGTTGAAACTCTACTTTAAGATTGTTGGAAATGATGAGCAGGAGGAAGGGGAAATCCCTACGATTTAGAAATTATAGGTAATGTTTTGGCCCTAGAGATAGAATCTGGAATTTACCTTTAGAAAAGATAGTTCATTTATTTCGTGAGAACTATCGGATGAGTCATGTCACATAGGTATTCAAACAAAAGCAAAGGCGTTGTTCTGACCTGGCGCTTGTCAATCATGGGGACTCTGAGTTGTTAAACAACAACTATCTGTTTTGTACCCTCATAGGACTGCGCAACCTTTCTTCCAGACAAATACTAGATTTATTTAAAGTGGGAATTTCTACTACATTGGGCCCGTATCATTTACCTATTTAGAGGTTTGTATGCGTTGTTGTTCAGAAACAAAACCAGGAGACTTCTCATGACAGCAGACAAGAGCCCAAAAGGTAAGAACTGGACTTTATAGAGCGAATGAGCTGAGACTGGATCACTGTGCCTCAGTGGACTGTCCTCCTGGGCATTGGGGAACAAGTTTCTGAATTTTCAAATTCATCCTTTAGGGAAAAGGGATAATGTGCTGGTGTCGATAAATCACGACTGGAGAAGTGGGCCTTGGGCTGGAGGAAGAAAATAACACTTTCCACATCTGGAGATAGGTTATAGGCCTATACTGTACAAGATGCTTTTGGTCTGCTCTGAGTTTGGATTGAGCTGCTCAGTGATGGGAACTAAGTAGACATAGTCCCAGGAGGATTCAGAATGAGCCTGAAGCTCCCTAAGCTTGGGAGTCAACTCATCTGCATCCTAGTCCAACAGTGGTCCCAAAATGTGAGTCTCTACCACAGCTTTCACTTGAGATTGTTAGATGTACCGGTTCTCTAGTGCTGTGGAGAAGGAGGGAACTTCTAATGCACCCCAGAGAGAAGAGCTCCTCTACCACAGTGAAAACAGAGGCCTGAGGAATAGCGGAGAAGACCAAAAGTGATATTTGAAGTCCAAACTGAGTCTGTGGCATCACACATCCCAGTCGTCACCCTGGGCTAAGGAAGCACTTTCTTACAGCCCAGGAATAACTGGCATTCGTCACAAATCCAGGTTAGCAAGAAAAGGCAAAAGGAAAACTGGTCACATAAAAGACCAGACTACATTGAGAGCTTGGGATACGAGGGCAGTGCTCTACGGCACAGCAGAGTAACACCCAGGTAGCCAGTCGCTGGGCTCAGTCTGTGGCCCTGGATCTGCCGGGCACTTGGAATATAAACATGGTCTTTTTCTTGAAAGCATTTGGACATGTTCCCTGTGTGTTTCTAACAATACTCTAGCCGCTCACATGAATCTAACAAGCGTGGATTTATCTAAATCTTTCTTTATCCTATTTATATTTGTGGACTGTGCAACATCTTGAGGATAATGAGTTCCATATGTTTACTACCCACTGTATGAAGTAATGCCATCTTTTATTTATCATCAAACTACTTTCATAGAATTTCAATGGGTGCTCCGGGTTTTAGCGCTCTGGGATTTGAGTGTGGTCACACTTGACAGAGGTAGCCCGCCCACACAGGCTGTATGTAGGTAAGAAATGGTACCCTCTCTCTCTAGGTTCTTGTTCTAGTTCCGTTTCTGTTGCTAGGACAAAACACTCTACCAAAAGCAATTTTAGGGGAGAAAGCGTTTATCTGGCTTACAATTCCAGGTTACCGGAACATCATGTGGGGAGGTAACAGCTGCAGGGGCTTGAGAAATTTGGTAGCACCACATCCGGAGTCAAGAGATAGGAGGAACAATTGACCCTCTGCCGCCTGCCTGCTCTCCAATAGCTTCCCTGTTCTCATGCAGTTCTGGGCCTAGCCTAGGCAATGGTGCGGCCCACAGCGGACTGGGTCTTCCTATATCAATTAGTTGTCAGACATTCCCCACAGACCGGTCCACAGGCCAACTTGTCCTAAGCAGGTCTTCACTGAGATTTCCTTTAAGGTAATGTCAAGTTGACAGTTAAAGCTAAGCAGCGAGACACTATTTAGGGAAGGATTTCCTTCTTTTAAACAGATGCAGTCCTGTGCGGTGTCATGGCCCTCTTGTGGAGCGCTGACAAGATGCCAGCGCTAGCCAGACTTCCTAATCCCACTCCATGCCCTTGGCTGGGTGCCCTTCCAGGATTCCACCAGGACAGTGATGGACAGCACCCTGAGCCTAACCACAGAGATCTTTAAAAGATATTGTAGATATTGATAATATCCTTTCTCTAAGTTCATCTTCTAAGGGAAGGGTCTTTCTTCTGTGTCAATCCCAAATTTACAGCCTATTTCCCATCTCTGGAGCCTTGGGCCTCGGGCTGAACAGTCCAGGCACCCTGCACTCCTCAAGTCCCTCAGATGCAGTGGTAACTGTGAGCTGCTGCTGGAAGTCTTCAGATGCAGTGGTAGCTGTGAGCTGCTGCTGGAAGTCCCTCAGATGCAGTGGTAACTGTGAGCTGCTGGAAGTCCCTCAGGTGCAGTGGTAACTGTGAGCTGCTGCTGGAAGTCCCTCAGATGCAGTGGTAGCTGTGAGCTGCTGCTGGAAGTCCCTCGGGCGCAGTGGTAGCTGTGAGCTGCTGGAAGTCTTCAGATGCAGTGGTAGCTGTGAGCTGCTGCTGGAAGTCCCTCAAATGCAGTGGTGGCTGTGAGCTGCTGGAAGTCTTCAGATGCAGTGGTAACTGTGAGCTGCTGCTGGAAGTCCCTCAGGTGCAGTGGTAGTTGTGAGCTGCTGCTGGAAGTCTCTCAGATGCAGTGGTAACTGTGAGCTGCTGCTGGAAGTCCCTCAAATGCAGTGGTAGCTGTGAGCTGCTGGAAGTCTTCAGATGCAATGGTAGCTGTGAGCTGCTGGAAGTCTCTCAGATGCAGTGGTAGCTGTGAGCTGTTGGGTCCAGGGCACCCAGTGGGGGCCAGAGGATACTCCACTGTGCATTCCATGTCTCTGGTTTCCAATAGACAGCCAGTGATGTTATAATCACAGTTTGGGTGAATTTGTTTTAGATGACTATTAGCTGATTACAATGTGCACATTGTTGGAGACTTTTCCATACATTTTCAAAGCTTCATGCAGCCTTTTTCCATTTTATCCTCATCAATTCAAAACTAAACCAACTGTATCTGCCAACTCCCAAATTTCACTTTGTATTTTCCTTAAAATTGCACTCAAATCCAAAATAGCACACAAACTTCAACAATATGTGGATAAAACAACACTTCAGAAAAAAGTTATATGTCTGGGTATTTTGGGTGCCTGGTATTGGAAAGCCAGAAGGGGGCATTGTTTTTAAGCTGGGTGTGGTGGCACGCACCTTTAGTCCCAGCATTCAGGAGGCAGAGGCAGGTGGACCACTTTGAATTCAAGGCCAGCCTAGTCTACATAAGCAAGTTCCAAAACTACCAGAGCTACATAATACAGAGACCCTGTCTCAATAAAAATAATAAAATAAAAATACTTTTGAGTCCTTAAATATTTTAAATTTACGTAAGATTTTTTTAAAAAATAGTGATAGTCAGGACTTGCAAGATAAATCAGTAGGTAAAGTGCCTATCGCCAAGCCTGCCTGACTCCTAGGAGTTGTCCTCTGACCTCCACACTCCTGCCATGGAACACATGCTCACACGCATAAATATAAATAAATAAATAGATAAATAAATAAATAAATAAATAAATACTGAAGGTAATTCTTAAACTTTCTAAAGCCTAGCACTGTGGCACGTACCTGCAATTCCAGCACCCAAAAAGCCAAAATAGGAGGACCATAAATTTCAAGCAAGCTAGGGTGCATAGCAAGATCCTGTCTCAAAATCAAGCAAAATACAAGCCTTATCTTTCACATATATTCATCTAGAACAGTGCCTGATGCTTGGTTGATGATCAAAGGAGGCATGAATAACCTGAGTCCTCAAGGTCAGCCTTGTTGGAGTTATTTTCATACATCATCGGTTCCTGTTACGCACACTTTCAAGATGTTCATTTCCTTGGCCCATTAACACACTGGAACTCCAGTGATTCATGGATCATGTATTAGATCTAGAATATTAGGAACAAGAGTTAGTCACCCAATGAAATTTAACCTGAATGTCAAACTTCATCCCAGGTGTGGTGGTTTGAATAGGAGTGGCCCCACGGGCTCATATATTTAAACACGTGGTCATCAGGCAGTGGTACTACTTGAGAGGGATTAGGAGGTGTGGCCTTGGTGGAGTAGGTGTGGCCTTATTGGAGGAAGTGTGTCACTAGGGATGGGCTTGGGGGTTTCAAAAGCTCAAACCAGGCCTAGTGTCTCTCTTCTTGCTGCCTGCAGGTCTGGATGTAGAACTCTCAGCTGCTTCTCCAGCACATGTCTGCCTACATGCAGCCATGCTATCTGCCATGATGACAGTGGACTAAACCTCTGAAACTGTAAGCCAGCCCCAATCAAATGCTTTCCTTTGTAAGAGTTGCCATGATCATGATGTCTCTTCACAGTAATAGAACACTGACTGAGACACCAGATCTCCCCCCACCCCCATTTTTAAAAATCATCAATTTTTGACAAAACTTAAATTCAAGTTAAATTACCTGTGGACAAAAATGCTTATAGATTTTTCTTCTTTGTTCTACAGGAGAGGTTTCCAGGGGAAGAAATGTTAACTACCACCAGTAGAGATTCGCATCCTAAGTGCCTTTGCTTCCATGGAAAATTCTGATATTTTAAATTACTTACTAAAAAGTATTTAATTTTTTAATCATGAAAATTGTTTATTTCTTTTTTGAGTCAAGATCATCTAGGTAGCCCCGACCAACTTGAATTCATGTTGATGCTCTGAACCCAAAATTACAGGCATGATCCTCCATGCCTAGCTATAAACATAGTCAAACACATAAAAATAGATTCAATAGTTAAAGGGAACTCCCAGATAGTTAGTTAAAATTTTTATTTAGTTTACTTTCATTCATGTATATATGTCTGCCTGTGAGTATATGCCATGTGTGTGCATCGGAGTCCAGAAGAAATCATTGACTCTTCCAAAGCTGAAGTTACAGATGATTGTGAGCAGCCTGATATGGGTGCTGGGAACTGAACTTGGCTTCCCTGGAAGAATAGCAAGAGTTCCTAACCATGGCTCCATCTCTAGAGCCCTGGATATTTATGATTTAAACTTTTAATTTTTAATTACATGTTTTAAAAAAAACTATTCATTTCTGAGATTGAACTACTGAGCTCTTCCTCCTCTTGTGGGATTCTTGAGTTTACATCTCCTTCAGGGTTGAACATTTATTTACATAATGTGCTAGATAGTTTTATGTCAACTTGACACAAGCTAAAGTCATTGGAGAGGAGGGAACCTCAATTGAGAAAATGTCTTTATAAAATCGAGCTGTAGGCAAGTCTCTAGGATATTTTCTTAATCAGTGGTTGATAGGGGAGGGCCCAGCCCATTATGAGTGGTGCTATCCCTGGGCTGGTGGTCCTGGCTTCTATAAGAAAGCAGGCTGAGCAAGCTATGAGAAGCAAGCCAGTAAGCAGTACCCCTCCATGGCCTCTGCATCAGCTTCTGCCTCCAGGTTCCTGCCCTGTGTGAGTTCCTGTCCTGGCTTCCTTCAGTGATGGATTACAATGTGGAAGTGTAAGCCAAATAAACCCTTTTCTCTCCAACTTGCTTTTTGGTCACCATGTTTCGCAGCAGCAATAGAAACCCCAAGACACCTAATCACAAGATCTAAACACATGTTTCACGGGTAGTCATCTAAGACAGTGGTTCAAGCCCTGGTCATCTAGTTTCTGAGTGAGCTCCTGTGGTGTTCTTTGGGTGTTCTCTGTCCCAATGAAGACAGTTCTCCACAGGGCTCTCATATTTCTGAGTACTGCACACACTGTGCGAAAAGCATTGACTTCCCCTCTGCTCCTTGAACAGAATGTTCACATAGTGAAGACCTTGAAAGTTGGGGCACTGTCCCTTCTTCCTGACCACTACAAAAGATCTAGCTTCCTGGGGTGGTTTGAATGAGAATGCCCCCCATAGGCTCATATGTTTGAATACGTGGTCCCCAGTTGGTAGAACTGTTTGGGAAGGATTAGGAAGCGTGACCTTGTTGGAGGAGGTGTCCCTGGGGGGTAGGCATTGAGGTTTTAAAAGCCCTCACCATCCTGTTTAGCTCTCCCCTATCCCCACTCCACCTTGTGCTTGTGGATCAAGCTCTCAACTACTGCTCCGATGCCCACGCCTACCCATCATGCCTATTGCCGTAATCCAGGATGGTAATGACCCTCTGAAGCCATAAGCCCCAAATAAACACTTCCTTTTGTAAGTGTGTCATGGCGTCTTATCACAGCAATAGAAACATGACTAAGGCATTTCCCTAAGCTCCGGCTCTCCTGTGACAACCTCCCGCATGGGTTGCTAGCACCTGTCCCTTTTCATTCCCTACTGCAAGTAAGGCTTGAGGAACAGCAAAAGTGCTGACGACACTCTGGTAAGTATAAGACGTTCCTTTACTCTTCTCTCATAATCTTGGGTTCTCTGCCGGCCTCTATTAAACCACAGCGAGCTGTAAAGTATGATAAACGGCAGATCTGCCATTGTTGGTGAAGGGCTGTAGCCAGCCTGAGCATGGGAAACATGGTGCCAACAGGCTTAGCCTTTTATCTTCCTCCCCCTTGCTAGAAACTGTTGGATTACATTCCTGAAGCTAGCCTCCAAGGTCTATTCCCTTATTAGGCCACTTCCTCCTCCTGAGGCTGACTACCAAGGTCCAGCTATCAAAATATTGAAGTCCAGCAATCAAAAGCCCCCTTTGGCTGTCCTAATTAACGTGCTCAATCACAATAAACCAACTCATCCTAACACAGGTTTCCCCTTTTCTCTTTATAAATTGTAGGTTACCACCTCTGCCTCCTCTCTGTCCAGAGGCAGTCCTTTGTCCCTTGGGGCAAATACCACTCCCCCCCCCATTCCTTTGTTCCTTTCTCTCTCTCTCCCGTCTCTGTCTCTTATTCCCTGCAAATAAATGTCCTTTGTGCTGAGAACTTGGTCTTGGTGTGTCCTGTGCCGACTGCAGTCCTTTCAGTTTGGGCAGTGATGGCAGGATGCAGACAGACTTGCCTTTATAGCAGAGAAAGATGAGGACCTTGTATACATGTCAATCAGCAGGATTTAGAGGAAATCCCTCAGAACCGGTCAATAGTGAGCTGGCAAATGTTATGGTTTACTGGGGAGTAAACTGCCTCCTTCTTTATGGTCTGCTAAAGAGACTGGGAAGGTGATTGCAAGTTGAATTTTTAGGAAGTAGGTTCAGAGATGGCTGCAAACTCCTGTCAGAGTAGACAAGCTTTCTTACCAACGAAGAGGTCAGCCTCAAATCTCCTCCACTGTAAGAGGCAATATCATCCTCTGTTCTTTCAGACAAGTTGGGGATATTCATCTCATTAGGAAAGCTGTTCACACTACTCATGCAATCAGGAAGCCATTAGAGCTGGGGCTGGTCTGCTTAGGAAGTGAGGGCGGGGTGGCTCTGTGATGCTTATTAGGGAAGAGCAGCAACAGCTGGGCTTTCTTACAGCTCAACCTCGTAACCTACGCCAGCCTTCAATCCATTTGGAGATGACAGGAAAAGATCTTTTTCCCTTCCTTGCTTCCTTCCTTCCTTTCTTTCTTACAGTAAGTACTGACTGCTGAAAGGGAGTGTTGGCTTTCTTGGAGAGGTTTTTCTGAAAGAGAGAAACCCCATGGGAAACCATAGATGAGACCTTGGCCAGGATACAGGCAGGTAAGTGAGTTTATGATGTTGTTGGATGATGATGAGAAAATGATCTCTCTCTCTCTCTCCCTTCCTCCCTCCTCCCCTGACCTCAGCTATCCCTCTTAAGATAAAGTACTAGAAATGTAGCACAGAACTTCCTGTGTCCGTGGGAGCTAAAGATCACATACACACCCATCTCAATATGTTGGAAAATCTTGGAGAAAGCATCCCATTGCTGTGGCTGGGTTAGCTACAGGAACCAGGGGAAGCTATGCAGATTTAGCCAACGGGGTCAGGCAGGGTTCAAAGCCAGCTCTGAGATGGGGTCTTATGAATCAGTTCAGTGCTCTGTTGTTTGCTGCTTCTACATCTCAGCCTACACAGGAGCTACACTTGCCTATCCCTTAACTGACTGGAGGATTCTCTTTAGAAGAGCTGTGGGTGGAGACCACTAATGGAACACATAAACGTGGGTGGGGTCTAAGAAGGTGAGGTGTCATTGGAGGAATACTAAGCCTCACACTGAGTCCTTGAAACGTGAGTCTTGACCTTCAAGTCCCAAGATGCTCTGCAAAACAGATTCCGCAGCCAGTACAATGCCTCAACATTTGGTGCCATGGGAACCACTGAATCCAGTTGCCTAGGTGTGCATTGGGATGTAGAGTTCCACTCCTCTTAGCCATCAAATACATTCATTACACAGATGATGTCTCGACTGTGGGCATATCAAAAGCCTCAGCTTAACCTCTGTAACTGAAGTGTTACCACACCTTCATTATCAGGAGTAGCTGGCAAGTCCTAACAAAATCAGGGGCCTTAGCCAACCAAGATTTCTTGGACCCACCTAGTCCGAGTCACAACACTCAATTTTTTTTTTTTTTTTTTTTTGTACTCAAGGAAAGTAATGCTGTCTTTTTAACTCCTTTCCCTGGGGAAAAATAAAGCCCATATTGGGTTAGGTATTACAGACTCAGGGTGTGCTTTCTTCGGCAATTCTGAAATTTTGTTTGACTTTTTCTGTGGGATAATTCACAAGTCACCATTCGGTGTCTATCTTAGTCAGTGTTCTACTGCTGTGGAGAGACACCATGACCATGGCAACTCTTACAAAGGAAAACATTTAATCTGGGCTGGTTTACAGTTCAGAGGTTTAGTTCATTATTGTTATGGCGAGAAGCATGGCAGCATGCAGGTGCTGGAAATGTAGTTGAGAGTTCTACATCTGGATCCACAGGCATCAGGAAGAGAGAGACATTGGGCCTGGCTTGAGCATTTGAAACCCTGAAGCCCACCCTCCACTGACACACTTCTTCAACAAGGTCACACCTATCCTACTAACCTACTACTACTACTACTACTAACCTACTCTGTACCCACACTTCCTAATGTCATTCCCTACATGAGCCTATGGGGGCCATTCCTATTTAAACCACCACAGGGTCCATAACACTAATGAGTCCTCTGACCGTAAGTCTCTGAGTGACAATATTCATGATTTTATTGATTGTGGCGTCTGGCAAAGAGAGATAGTGCCTACCCAGAGATTCCCCTTTGGGGTTTTTAGATTCACTCTGTCCATGGTACAGCTACCAGGAACACCCAATCTGAAAGAGAAGCTAATAGCCTGATATTGTGCTCTTGTTAAAATTGAATGGTTAATCCATGGAAGCTTTGTGGTTCCCTGGGGTGAGTTGACAAGGATTCAATGACTAGCAATTGGGAAAGACCAAAGAAGCATCACTGGTCAAATGAAACTGATACACTAAAGGACACAGCCACTCTGTCTCCTTACCTGCCAACCAGAGCAGTCACTCTTTTCAGGGACCTTGGTTCTCAATGCTTTCCCTACATTCCCAGGCTTGTCTAGTCAATGTCCTAGTTTAAATTCTGTTACTGTGATAAAAAGTTCTGATAAGAAGCAACTTAAGGGTTTATTTGTAACAACTCCAGATTGCAATCCATCATTTCTGGAGTGTCAAGGCAGGGCCTCAAGAAGCGAGTCCTGTCATATCCACAGCCAAGAACAAAGCAAAAGTAAACAACACATCCATATTTGCTAGCCTGTAGCTAGTTTTCTCCTCTCTTGTGCTGTTCAGGGCTTCATGCCTAGGGAATGGTAGTGCCTACAACAGGCTGTGTCTTCCTACATCACTTACAAATCAACACAATTTTCCACAGACATGCTCACAGGCCAACCCAATCGAGATTATTTCTTATGAAGACTCTCATCAAAGGTGACCTACCTTGTGTCAAGTTGACTGCTAAAATAAACCAGTAAACTTGGTTAACCTGAAACCTCGTGGTATACACAGGACTGTGTGCTTGCTGTTAGCCCTAGAGCCAATGAGGCCAAATCCAGAACAGATGGAGTTTCTTGCTCCTTGGGCTCCTAGGCAGAACTCAGAAGCATCTCCCATGATGCTGGCCAGTGCTACTCTTTAAGAAAGCTGCTGTTGTGACTGACTTGCTCTGTGGCCAAAGGCCTGCTGTTTCTTCTGTCACTTAGAAATGGAAGACTTGAGAATGGAAACATCTCCGCTTAGGCCCACAAACGTTGGAGGCTTCTGATGGAACTCTCCATGCCATGAGTCCACACTCCAGTGAGACTGACTGGACTCAAGGTATTAATGAAGCTGTTA